>QEWY01002012.1:0-65759 GCA_006503575.1 Baylisascaris schroederi | reverse complement strand
TAGTTTGGCTCATATGTTAAATTGCTTCGAAAGTTTGGCTACTTTTGTTTGTGTCCTTCACCTCTTTTGTCATTTCGTGTCGCCGAAGCTAGGGAGAGTGGGGAAACCGGTTTTGCTGTTCAGTTCATTAAGTGAAAGCTAAATATAAAAGCAGATATGATGTCGATTTTTAACTGGCTTTGGTTGATAGATCTTAATAGCAAAATCAAAAAAAAAAAAAATGATCGCGACGGAGAGATCGTTCGGGAATCTCATCATCATCCTGAGTCTTCAATACGGCTATTGGAGCGTAGGATCGAGCTTAAGACGGATTCAAGGTTTTGCATATGAAGACCTGATCCCGACTGCAGGCAACTAAAGTACACAATTGAACACTTGCGCTAATATAGGGAGGGAAATTTTTATCGAATAGATTTGGATCGGTTTTGAGAAATTCGGATGCCGCTTCTGTTGGATTATTTCCTGGATGGAAGGTTGAGTGCAGGTATAGGTGAATGGTAATCTAGCCGATTCCTAGACTATTTCTGTTATTTCTAGTGTCTCAGGTGGAGTGTAGCAATTTTGTATCGGCAGTTTCGTGAACGGTACTTTCGGCGTTCCAATAAATTTTTGGTTATATGTGTTTTGGATGTTTATCTTGCTCGTTTCTAAGGTATACATGCTATGGTGTATATCGAAGTGGGTTCCATTTATTGGATCTCATATTCACTGTCCTGGTTGACTTACAAAAACGATTCGCGAATGCCGAACATTGCTATACCTCAAAGGCAACGTATGAAAGATCGCATCCATTTGAATTACTATAGTATGGGGCAGCTGCATCTTTATGTTTTCAGAATCAATTGGTTATCTTTTGGTATAGAGCATTCACGTGAAGGTTTTCTGTAAATCTCTAGCGGTTATATGGAAAGGTTTGGTAGTAGGAAGCGGATAGAAAAGAGAGAAATGAGGATGGATACTGAAGAAGCACAGAGGCGTTTATAAGCTTCTCAGCTAGCCATCTTTTTATTTAATCGCATTATAAATGCATTCACTTCGTTCGTTTTGATGTTCTTATTTATAGCTTGATGGTATTTTTGCGTTTCATTGAATTGAAAAGAGTTTTTTCTTGCACCTTTGTTGCTTCTTCCTTCTGTTCACTTAGCTGGCGATTGCTTTTACGCCTACTCTTTCCTTTCCCAAAAACATATAGGTAAATTTTGGTTTACATCCCTTCCTAATTTCATCCTTCATCCATGCATTTTTGTTATTTCGAAGCATATGTCTGGGTTTCGAAGCATATGCCTGGGCGTGCCTTAGCTCTCATGGTATTTTTGGTTTTACTAATTCCAGGTGTACTGTACTTCTTGATGTGCTCCTATTTTGGACGAACGTTGTTTGGGCGTATCGCCTGCAGTGGCACTTATGCTATCGTCTTGGACTGATAAGGTTCTGGATGTGCACACTGATATTGGTAACGGTTGGCGGATTGGTCATGCTTCTTCCAATGTCTTATGTTCAAAAAAATCTCGACATCAGTTGGTGCCGCTTCACGCAGAATTCGTCGTAGGCAAATATCAACCCTCTTGGTAGTGGAAATCACATTGTCCCTCGTTTTCAATTTTTGCGGCAGTTAGGAAATTTAAAAAAACATTAAGTCCTGTTGATGTTGTGGAAAACTGAAGAAGATTATAGGCATTTTAGCAGTGATTTTGAAGTATTCTATTTGCAGTTTTTTTTGAATTTCAGTAGTGAAATTTTTCCATCAGTCTTAATGAGTGATTCAGAAATATTTTCACGCCGTTCTTAATTTGTTTTTATGAGGAATAATTTCAATTTTCTTCCTATTTCATTTAGTGCGCAAAGAGGTGATGGTTGTGTATTGATGCATTATGTTGCAATTATTCAATTTTTAGCGATAATATTATGTGAATCAAAGTCAAAAACGATATGATCTAGTGATGAGCAAAGAACAAAGTTATAGTCTAATGCTTTCATACATTGAGACCGCCAATTGCAACAGAACCACCTGCACTCTTATTCTGGATACCCGAAATTTTTGGACAGTACAAGACTTTAGGTTCACCTACAACGAACGAGAAATGTGGCGTCACGATTCTTAATCTTGCGGTTTTTAGCAACAGCATTTCAGTTTGCTATAAAAATTGAAACCCCATCACAGTGTTCGCTTATTGATGCGTTAATAAATCGCTCTGAACTATATGTTTGAATAAGGAGTGGTGACAAATATGAATGAGTGGCATATGAGCGTCGAAGGTGGCACAACGAAAGGTTCCGGCATGATTTAATGGCACAACTTCAGATTGCTATATGGCTCCGTATATATCGATATGAACATTTTCAAAAACATATAATAATGTCATATTGAAATTTGTCACTAATATTCCAAAATAACATATCATTTATTATTTCAGGAATATTGATAAATTTGGGTTTGCAGGAGAGTTGAAATGACCTTTGCAGTTGATGCTTTCAACAATAAACCATCTGTCAGAACTTCTTTCTTTTCTTTTTTTTGATCTTTCCTCACAATACTTTGTTTGCATGATGTTATGCTGCCGAGATGGAATATTTCAGGTCTTGTTTCAACAGAACTTCAAAGTAGACAGCCTTGATCCACATATCAAAGATTCTAAATATTTCCGTATCACTTCCGTAAATTTGAGAATTCAGTGCATCCGACGTTTTGTACTCTGGACGGAGAAGCTTTGTGGTTCAAAACGGTCCAAGAGTGAAGATTGATCACTTCATAAGTAGCCAAAAATTGCGATGCTGCATAATAAGTATGAGCATAAATAGGAACCTTAAATGTGGAACATTTTACCTTGTTAGTGATATCGAAACTACATCAAAGAACTTAGCCGATTTCGGAATGTGCTTGATCTTAAAGCTAAATTTGGTGGGATGAATGAAGCGCTAGAGTTTCATAATTTTTGCACCACAGAATAAGAAATTGACTGCTAATATTTGAGGTTCTTAGAATGGTATGGAACTATTAGAAACTTTTATGCCAGCTCGTATAACGCATTCGATCGACTAAACAATAAACAATGACGGCAAATTCCACATTCTGAACGCTAAATGTTAGCCTCTTTGAAGAGAAACATCAATATGAAGAGAGTGGAAAGACGAATTGTACATAGGAATGGCGGACGATGAACCCGGTTCACTGACATATGAAGACGACGGAAAATCAGTTCGGAAAATGGACAGACTGACGGAAGGAAAGTAGCTCGCATGTCTCCAGTGCATTATTGCACAACCTGAACAATGCAGAATCCGGTTTTGAACTTATCGAATTGCACATAAAAAGTTATTTGAAGCATTCATTTGTACTTTCCAAAATAAATACGCCTTAGGACGCCTGACTGGTAATTATCGAGATGTGAACCACGATATATGCATCATCAGGTGCACTTTATGCCATATACTTTGGAGCGCATTTCCTGGTTACCAGAGGGCGGTCAGATTTATCTGTAGAAGGGGTTTACAAACTCATTAATAAGCTTTCATTAAGAGGAGGTGGCATGCTATCACGATTCACCGAGAGATTTATAGCCTTTTTTCCTGGTTATAGCCTTTTTTCCATTTCCTGGTTACCTTCGAAAACTGCAAATATGATAATGCTGCCGAGATCTTGCAAAAACGCGTCCCCAACTGCTGCCTCACTTTTTAGATCGTTATTTTGCAAGAAATTATCCCGAAGAAATCAATTATGATGCACCTTAACTTTTACATCGTCATCACCGATAGTTTGCATGGTCTCTTCAGACAAAAGTTCAACTGGGTCAGCTTCATGTCATCGTTAAGAAGCATTCTGTTTTTTTCACACGTCAAGTTACGATCACACCGCATACGTAGCGCATAGCGAGCGCTTATTGATGATTACCAAAAACCTTGGCATCCTTTCTGGTAATTACCACCCCTTGCACACTCCTCACGCTCTCGCTCTTTTCTTTGCAGCTTCTGACTGGATTACGTTAGTTTAACGAAGATCAAATGATCCCACGTAGAGTTTCATCGACCCTACTACACGCATGCCTGAATATTACTAGTTTGACTGCTATCATGCTTGAAACACTAATTTTGAGCGGTGTCAAACGTTGTGATTTAGATAAAATCGCACAGTGAAAATAGTCAGTTACATCGTAGTACTGAAAAAGCTGACGACAAGAAACAAACAAATGGGCCCTGATGATTAATTATTTTGC
The DNA here is from genome assembly GCA_006503575.1 of Baylisascaris schroederi. Taxonomy (NCBI): domain Eukaryota; kingdom Metazoa; phylum Nematoda; class Chromadorea; order Rhabditida; family Ascarididae; genus Baylisascaris; species Baylisascaris schroederi. The sequence goes on along the minus strand of QEWY01002012.1, from coordinate 61,548 downwards.
AACAGGCTTTAAAATTTATTTCCTGCAACCAAACAGAAACAGCAAAAAAGAATTAGAATATGGATGATTTGTGCGGTATAACAGCAACTTGGGCGGCACAACACTCGTCGAACACAACAAAGATGTTGTTATCCATTGTATGGACGGGTTTCGCAGTTTACTCTGCGCAAACAAGTAGAAGCAGCAAAGGAGAAATAGAATGTGGATGATATGCACATTGCAACAACCCTGGCGACATAACACTCGTTCATCGCAGTGAGGGTGTTGCCATCAATTCATCGCAATCAGCATTTTGCTGAGCTTACTCCACGGTCAAATTTCAAAGCGAATCTCGCCCTTCGGCATGCAGATAAAAGTTATATTCACAGCGGAGCAGAACGCTTCATATATACTTCTAAGAAAGAAGGTTGAATTTTGTAGTAAACATGACTTTGTAGATGTGGGGTACTTTCTTTCGTACTTTTACATTCTACTGAATTATTTCATCAATTGATTGCTCTGATCGAGATGTCTCGCGCGGATAAAGAAAACTTGATATCTTTTCTGAAGTTTTACCGATTTTGATTCGACTGCGCAATGAGGAAACTGCTCCGGGTATAGATCAACAATATAGATCAACAACGTGATGATTACGGGTATTCATTGCGGGGCTGTCATTTGTACTCAAGTCAATTTGAAATGAAAATCTGATCGACGGATCGCTTTTATTTTTCCCTTTCATCTCAGTTTGTTCTGACTGAAATGATACTCCATTTTCCAAAAAAAGTGGAAGAAAAACGAATTACTCTTTGAGCGGATGGGTGGAACGGATGCACGCTTTTTGCGTGCTAAATTTCTTATCGTCGGAAGATTGAACTGTGAGGAACAGGAATGGCAATAAATATTTTCTATATGCTAGTCGATAATGCACCAAAACAGCAGCATTTTCATCGGCAGCGTTCATCCAGAATCACATTGCAATATAATTCGTTCTTTTGCTCGATTCTCATTGACAAGATCAAAGCTTGTGAAACGCTAAGGGACTAGAAGAAAAGGAGGAGAAGTGATGCAATTGATGAACTCTCATTGCAAAAAGAGAATTGGTGCGATGAATTCGATTGTCATTACAACGCTGAGAAGTGCTGAACTTTGATGCAATTCTTATTTCTCACTTCGTGATGCAAAATGTAATTAGAATAGCTTCCGACACCACAGTGCTGTTGTGGAGTGGAACATATGTTAAACAGATCTGGTACCGTTGAATCGTTCGAATTTCACCGTGCTCAGAATTCGATCGCTCGAATCAATAATAAAAGATGATTAAAGATGACTGAAATCTCCTTTTTCGGTAAGTTTGATGCCGAACGACTTACACAATCTTATATTCGCATCCCTCAGATGCCATATATTTATAATGCTAAGACAATGCCTTCATTCACAGCGTTCACAAGATCTAATAATAGTTCTCTGCTGTTCATCGCACGTCATAAAATGATTCGTCTTTTGAGCATATGAATATGCTGCGTTTTCAAGAGACGCGTTTGATACGTGTTGATCATGTTGTAGAAGCTTGCGCATATACCAAGGATGCCAAATTTGTCGTTTTGAGAGAGGGATTCTGCTAAATTGTTGGTGACTCGATACATGAGCTCCACTGTAGCATGTTTGCATTGACGGCGTCAAACACTCAAGATCACATGGCGAATGGAATCATAAACGAAAGCCGATGGTCCATCAACAAATATTCCACTTCTTCTCCATCCTCCTGCAACAACGAATAGGGAGCACACCGACCGTATCTCGTCAAAACTAGCCCGCTGTTGCCGTGGCGTTTGGGCTAATGAATAGAGTAGCATTCGTTTGCGCCATGGAAACAACACTCTTCATCCATTGACCCAACACTTTTGTAGAACCTTGTTGTGTTTGCTGCCAAAGCGGCCATTTTGCCATGTTCTTTAGGTACACGCTCTCGACCGCAAACGATAAACTTAACACCATTATCTGTTATGATTGATAATCATGATTGCATTTGTATACTGATATTTTGCATTTAAATCTCGTTTCATCGGTTAGTTTTGTATCACACATAGCCGTCAAAATAAATGACAAAATTTTTGTTCAGAGTTCGTGATCCTCACGAAATAGTTGCAAAATGGTGAGCAATGGACCCGCATCTCACATGACATGTCCTGTGTCTTCATGATGCCACCGGAAGCTTAGGCTCCTGTTCCTTGCACTTAATGCACATAACCTGTCGGCGCACGAGAGTTGCTCGTCGAACTATCCTTCTGGACCCTGGTTGAACTGTCGTGCCGCTTTTATAGCGTTGCTGAGATCCGTCGTTTCCTTCCACAGCCGCTGGATATCTTGATGGCGATGTTTTCCTTTAGGAGTTGTCGAAGTGTGCTGTGACAGCATTTGAAGTCTTAGTCATATTGTTTTGTCTTTCGGCGCCCATAAAAAATTTGCTTCGAAGATCGCTTCGATATAACGTTCGCCTAGATCCATATGCGAACTTAGTACCTATGAATTGTTCTATGTAGAGAACACCTCCGCATATTTCCGCCAGAAAATTTCCATATTCTTTCGTGTTAGAAAAGCGTGAGCAGTTGCTGATTTTGAATCAACCATGACTCATTAAGCGCTTACTCTATTTTGCGCCAACATTAACTCTAGAACCGCACAGTTCGCAAGGTGTTTCCGGTATATGTCGGCAACCGAAATAATTGTCAATCAAATTTGTTCAAGTACTATTCGAATATAGTTATCAGGTTTAGGGCGGCAAGAAGGACGATATGCCTAGTGGAATAAATTGTGCTTTCTATCTCGTGAAGAACATCATTTCAAAACTTTTTCCTTTTCGTTTAATTCGTTGAGAACGCTCCAAAAACTTCTGAGAAAAGCAGCACTTGAAAATGCTGGTCTGTTTAGTTCAAATGTGCGTTGAACAACGAAATAAAGAGCAAAAAACAACACTTTTGCGTAATTCTTGTTTGATATACGCTTCGATCATATTATATCATAATAATTAGATAAATCTTGCTTCTCATAAATTGTTGCTTATATAGTGGTGTCTTAAGCTTTTCCATTGAAATCCGATAATCTGAGACGACGCCTCCTTGAACCGACGCATACGACGCTTCGAAATTAGCGCATCAACGTTTCAGAGGAAAATAAATTGTTCAGAAAGACATTGTTTCTTTCTCTAAATTGCTCATGTATAGTAATTTGTTTTTCAGCAATTCTTGTTATCTCCGTTTAGAATCTACTCCTGAGGGACAAGTGATTATGAATGAGTTGCCAGCCAAATCAGCTCTAGCCTTTTTGGCCTGTTCGTCCACCTCAAAAGAATTTAACAGCACTTTGAACATCAAGGAACCTGAAAACGTTATTGGCGTATGTATGACTGCTGTTCTTTATTCATGCTGAAGTTTCTTTCGCCATCAATAGATGGGAGTCTTTTTTCAAATTGAAGTAGCTAAAATAAATAACAAAATTAGGTAATTTACCCTTCACTATGCTCCATTCTCGAAGGCTACTCTGCATACTTATCGATATCCATAAATTTAGTTCCGGGAACAAGTTGCTCTGGCTCTGCCTCAGGTAGATGACATCGTCAATGCAAATATGCTGCAGTGGACCTATGATAGCGCCTCACCAGCAACTTAGCCTAGCCCCTCTTTCCAAATGGGGAAACTTTGCAGCCTTGGTATCTGCGCAAGATTCTAGGAGACAATCAACTCGTTCCAAAAGCTTCTCTCTAATATGTTCATAAGCTGAAAAGACGGATAATTTTAAGATGCTTGATGAACATGGCAGTTAGATGTCGGGAACGCTGTGAATGAAGACATTATGTTAGGATTTTAATTTTATAATTCTATAGAATTTAAACATATGGATGTAAGTCTGTGTGAGTTCGATGTCAAACTCTGTCATCGGTGTCTCAAAAAAGATTTCTGCACGAAAGCGGAAAGTATGACATTTCAGGAATATCTGAAACAAACGGAAATCACGTAGCTCTCTCACATTTCACTGAGCAAGGAATAGGTGAATTTGGCTAGGAAGTCTACATCACCTAAATTCTACTCGCCTCAAAAGATAGCTACATCTCAAGATTTAGAATTCCAAGAAAAAAAGAAAATAGCAACGGATCTCTTCAAAAACTCTCTGCATCAAATCGACGGTGTTGTCCCCGAGGAATACTGGAACGGGACACAAGGTTTCCACACCATTTGGGTAACTTGTTGGACACGCACCCAAATAAATCGCATCAAATTTGCGCGCTGAAAAAAGCCAAATGATGCACGTTTATAATGCACATCTCAGATTTCTCGAGAAGTTATTCTCTGAACAGCTCTCAGTCAATCTTCACTCAATTTCTCATTGTTTACTCAGTTTCCTCACTCACTCTGCCTTCACATCAGTGTTCAAATGAATGATATATGGATCTCAGCACCGACTGTAAAACGTCTCCTACGTACATGCAGTCTATGAGTTGCTCATTTTTGTTCAATGCCGTCCATTTCTTTATCGAACTGCCTCTCATGAACCTCTGGTTTTTTAACAGATGTGAAATCAGAAGTACCGCTACAGAAGTTGCATTTAACTAGCCAAGCGGATCAAACGACTTATGCATCTGCCTATCCGATGACTTGCTGCTATTTCATAAGGTTTCCTCGCCTGTGTGCTTGACAATGCACGAATTAGGAATGAATGCTGCCAGGCTCTTGGAAAGCAATCTATTTCCGGTTATGTTCAGTCCGGCAGTTTAAAAACTGCTTGAAATGGCATTCATTGCATGGTCGACTACATACTGTGGTGGTATTCAACGATCGGTAGTTCCTTTGCAAAGCCATAATTCGTGCAAGGTCGTACAGAAAATAAATTGGAGATCAGGATGATGATCAAGCATGGAAATAGCTGTATGCAAAAGTTTAATATATTAAAGGAGCTCCTATGTATGCACTTAACGTTCGCTTTACATTTTAGATCAAAATTTCCATTACGAGTTCATTTTTGAGAAGGACAAATATATAAGCAGGAAATCAGTAATGTAGATAAAACATCGAAAGAGATGGATTGCAGCAACCTTCCTTTGCCGCTTTCTGCAGAAGGTGGAGACCATTCATGATTTTTGCTATTATGGCGCAGACATTAGCGTAGTCAACAAATTTAAGGACAGGACCATTAAGTCCATAGGTGGGGGATGGGGAAGAGAGGAGAAGAGGAGCGGGGGCCAGTTAAGACAGGCACTGGTTATGCTGAAACCGAGAAATAATGCCGTTTGCTTCGTTTCCACACAAAGCAAAATTTCCAGAAAAATACACCTGAAATTGAAGAACCGCTTTTCAAGTCAGGTCTAATCGGGGCGTGAGCAACCTTCTCCCACCTTCTGCTGGAATTAATATCCACAGACCACTGCAATCAAGGGCCAGCAATGCCTCACTAAACGAAAACGGATAAGACGTCAAATGACTTACTTATGGTTGAGAAGGTCGAGACCAAGCCTCGTCAGATCTTCACCAACCTCAAGGTCCACACTCGTCCGATCTTCATTAACAGCGCTCAGAAAGGAAAACAGTCCCAGCAAAACAGTCCCTACTAGGGATGATAAATGAATGTTTTTCTTCATTTCCATTCATGACAAGAACATGAGAACTTTTTTGATTGCGTCAGTAGCAATGAAAGGTGATTAATGCATGATAAGCACACTCAAGACTGAACAACTATAAGACCCGTAGCGCTTTCGATTATCAGCAAGGTAAGTTCACTGCAAGTCGTTTAGATCGAGTAAAGGCATTAAGGCAGACTTCTAATTCACCAAATTCGAAGGATCTTTTCAGAAGACTGCTCAAAATGACTTTGCTACTGCGAGCCGAAAACTTCTGATCCCGTTGCACAAAAGTGATCGGCAAAATACTGCACGTTAAATACTCCGCAAGTTGAAGGAACCACGATATTAAATTCTATCGCATCCATCTTAACAATTGGAGGTGCCACTGTTGCTCAGCACCACTCAACCTTTCCAGCATAACAAAATGTTTCAGAATCAACAAGTGACTAAGGCTGTCGTCCAATCATTCTCCGACTGTTAGAATCAACACTTCTTTTCTAAGCGAATCTGCCATCTCGCGATGCTCCCGTAGGATTGCGCTGAATATAACGGTGCTTGCGTTCACCATTTTGAAGCAACCTTTCTTGAGTTATGGCAATTTGAAAATTCTTTTGCAAAATTGACAGAAACAGAAATAACCGTTTGGTTACGTGTGAAAGTCCAATTTCGTGTCGGTGATTAGACTGGTGATCGCCATTAACCTCCTTCGTCGTCCTCCTACAAACAACAAATTGATCAATGATCCGTGCCGAAACCTAAATAATTTAATTCACTTAATTTACTTCAAATTAAATAACTTCATAATAAAACGTGTAATAATATATCGCATTTGGAGCAACCTTATTAGTTAAACACTTCAGCGATCGTTGTATTCAGTTGAATGTTAAGCAAAGCACCCTGCAGGTGAGTTAGTGATACCGTTTGCGTAATCTCCCTCATTCACTCCCTCCCCATCCCTGCAAACATTGGCGATAGCGGCAAATCGTGGCCGATTTCACGATCAGATTGACACCTATGAAGATCGAGGGAGAACGAAAACTGTGCAGAAAACAGAACCGCCATCGTAGACATTTTGAAATATGACATCGCAAGTCGGTTTCAACTAGAGAATTGAAGCAGCCATCTTTCCTATTTTCAGTTTATTGCCCCACCAGCACATCACTATTAGAGAACGCTTTGCAACCTCTCCTACTTTATGGGAACAATTGCCGGGTGAACCCTACTCCCCTCCCTCCTCTTGCTTCCTTTGAATAATGCTCACTATGTAGGGCATTTACACAAAGTTTGTAGGGTTATCGAAAACTGAAAATATCCAGAAGTGTAAAGTGGAGGGGAGTTTTTTTAAACTTCATATTGAGAATAACTTCTTTTTAATTTGCTGCACAATCATGCAACGATAACTCACATAACATCTGACCATTTCAAGCAAATACAGTAATATATAATTTTATAAGCTTTATTACGAACGCATGGTAATTATCGTTCGAAGATTTTTCCTACTTGTTTTGGTCACTACCAAGCGTTGAGAAATTCCCCACACCAATTCATTTCTAGAAGCCAAGCTAGCTAAAAGGAGTGACTGAAATGCTCCAGCGCACCTATAACATAATTGTTGAGTGGATCATATAACATGCTCATATTTCTGCCCAGGCTAAAAGCAGAAATTTCTTCCTGCAGCATTTCGTGTGGTCAGCTACTTCAAATTCGACACCTGTGATGCAATCACGTTCACAGAATCGGAATCGGATGTGCTAAAACTCAGACGTATATTAAAGGTAGATTTTAATTGACGTTGGAAGTAAAATGCCTTTCAATCCATTGTACTGTGCATGATTAGGTGAACAGTTTATCAATCAATTTCAAAAGTCGACATTATTCGAAGATGCGATTGAAAACATTGGTGAATATTTGTGGCGGTGAAATGACGATGAATGAAAGCGGTTTTCTTTACGCAATTCAATAAATGTGATTTTATGACTTCGAATTCGCCATGAAACGCCTTTTTTAATCTTCGAGGATCAACTTCTTTTGCAACACTCTTTCTACAAGAATTTTAAATCAGTGTGTCTTTCTATAAGGTTCTTTCATTAGAGGGAGTGTTCGAAATTAAAGTTACTGAATTTTACTGTGGTGATGTGTACCAAGGGGATGGCGTCCTACATCATCCACTATCTTGGCCCATTCACTTCGAAAGTAGAGGAAATTTAAGAATGACAAACGTGCATTCACCATCGTCGGATGTTCCTACTCGATGGATCAAGCCATCGGAAAACGAATTTTCAAGGTGGCGGGATGACTCAGAATGGGAATATATTCTTTTGCAAATATAGGCTCGAAAGCCAGCATCAATCAAAATGACTTTATGAGAAGAATAGAAGAATGGGGAAGTGACGGGTAAAGTGAAGGAATAAAAAGAAAGGGAAAGGGGGGTTTAGAAGTACGAAAATGCACATAGCGGCGCCGCTATATTGTCCGACGATGTAGGCAACGTCTGCCACCTCATTGGTGATCGCTTGTGATCGAAATGCGTTTCTCTCGACTGCTTGACAATAATGTTCTCAAATTGCTTATTTGTTGCTTAGCAAAACAACGTGAATATTGTTGTACAAAGAGTCTATTTTGGTGAACCATCGGGAGGGAAAAAATCGAAGAAAAAGGAACAGAAAACTGGAATTCCAACAACCTGGAGACCAGAAATCCATATCCACGGTTCCGCACTTCAAGTTTTCCCCCTTCTAGCGTCTCAGCAGCAATTGCTACGGTAACTAATGACTGCGTTACGATGCTCAGATAATCGCTCACTACAAAGGAAATCATATACGGTTCATTTCGTTAGCAATCGTACGGCCTCACTCAAGCATATGCCCATTTATGGGAGGTACATGCAGGGAGGAGGCCTAGCGGATTATCGCTCAGAGGCTGATATGTGCAGCTATCTCAAAATGTCTTTGGGGATGTCAAAAGCAACATAGTTATTTAAGGCAAGCAAAATGTTGTCCATCTTATGCGTAAGAAATGATGTTTCCGGAAATTGCAAACAAACTTGTGAAGCAATCCGAGTAGTTCTCAGATCCTTTCTCGTTCACTCTGGTAACGTTGATGCTCACGGATATCGTAACCGTCAACACTAAAACGAGAACCTTATTAAATCACGAACACTCTGAACATTCGCGAATCGATGTTCAAAACTTGGCTGATTCATGCGTGCGTAGAAGCTGCGCTACGAAGTTTTGTTAGAGCTGAATTAAAGCAATTGGTGGGTACAGAACAGTTCAATTTCATCGTAGCAAGCAGTCAAGTTCTTGGTTTTCGTCATTCCTTCAAACACATGGAAAGCGGAAGTTACTGCTTTATACCATCCGTGCTGTTGGATTGACATCTTGCATGAATCTTCAAACGATAACGAAGCAAAGCTTAATTACCCTACCCTTGCTCCTTCCCCTCTCAATCTGTGCCCAAGATCATGGCTAACCAAAGTTTTGCTAAATGGAGAGGTGGTCGTCATGATGCAGCTGCCCTGGAATCGGCTGGGCAATTCAGATGATCGGAAGCATCAGTATGTCTTCTGTTTGTGCGCCCATGAACGACGCAATCCGAAAAAGGCCCTCGAAAAGTGCTCGAGAGACCCCGGAGGCCTTCTGGTCTCTTGAATTTCAACATCAGTTAGAAGCATTGGGTGACAGAAGATATGTTGCTAAAGTAAGTAGTCTACTATTTGGCTTGGACAGTTGCGCCGTTGTACAAAAGCTCAGCAGCAATCGTATGAAGATGGGAGGCTCCTTAAATTTTCCTTCCAACGTACTGAACTCCCTTCAACCTCTAGTGATTTTGTAATCGCAGGTCTCCATCGTTGCTTGCTGCTTGCGATTAAAACTAATTAATGTGTCGCGATATGCTGTAGGTGGAAAGCCACTTCCATAAAAACTTTCATAGACGTTCCTTTTTTGCAAAGTATCTCTGACTCTCTGCTCACTCCTGAAGGTTGAAGTATTCTATACTGCTTACCCCTGTTACTCGATAGCTGTGATATCGGCGTGTTTGCTTTGAAAGTTCTGCTCTCTCCTTCAAGCTGGTTAAAGACAAAGTTAGAAATATACAGTTCCACGTCTCCATTGTTGCTTACTATGCAATGTTAAAAAGTGTCTGTTGATCTCTCGTGCTATGCTAAAGGTAAAGAGTCTATCTACAACAATGTTTTGTTCCCTATTCAAATACTTCCATGTATTCAAGTGTACTAATGACACTTTCTTTCGATTACTTACCCAAAGTCGGATAGTAAGTCCCTAATGGTGGGGAGCTGTTGTATATAGCCATTCTTCGCTGATCATTGCGAGCAAATTCTCGGTGAAGTAGCAACTGTGTCGTTCTCTTTGAGCCTCACTGTCCGATTTGAGCCTAGTTAAGCCTATTTGAGTCTAGTTAAACAAAGCCCAATTAGCCTGGTTGATTTTGCATTTTAAGCTTTCATATCCACTGATGGTAATTTTTTCATCGATCAACTTTGACGTATGATGGAACAATTTTGTTGTTACTCGAATTACTTCATTTCTTCGATAAGTTCAGTATTATGTATAAAGAAAAAATCTCATTTTTACATAGTTATCTGTGATCACTGCTACTGTTTCAGAGGGTGTTGACACGGTGACAATAGCAACACATCAATCATGTTTTTCTGCAAAAACGGAACGTAAACAACACGATCATATAAACTGCATTAAGAACGAAGGCAACTGTGCGGGAGAAAAAGATACTTCTTGACGCTCCTCACCATGCAGTCAAAGTGTCCCTCGAGCAAGAACCTTAAAGAAACGCAATAACAAGGGCGTCTTGCACGTATATGAGTGGATTTTTCACTTGTTTGTTTCCACAAGTGTACCACGCTTTTACGCTCATGAATTTCTAACAGTTATAGGTGAGGATTTCTTTCGGCTTCTGCATTACATCGTTCATCAAAAAACTTTCGTTGCTCAGTATCGAATGCTGATTCCGAAATCGGATCACGTTTTCCCTGGGCGTTAAGTTTTTCAAGAAATTTTATGACAAATTTCCGAGAATTTCATAATCGAATAAATCTGGAATAGCAAAAAATTTCCTGCCAATGGGCACTCTTGCAAAAATTCGATGAGACGATTACCTCTCCTGAAAACGTTTATTCGGGTCCGAAAAAGTTCCTTTCATTAGCGAAAATTGGCAAGTTTTTTTTTGGGAGGGCAGTGCAATGCACAACTGAATGATTAGATCAGAATTTCAGCAATAATTCTGTAGATGAGCTCTCCAGGTGGATTATTGGTTTCGATTACCGATTCACTCGAATTTGCCTTGATTTCCGAAATGTTCACTTGAAATTTACTGTTGAATGCATAGGTTAAGGAATGACTGAAGTTGTCTTTGAATTATAAGGTGGAAGTTCTCAAGGGAACTCGCCGAACTGTCTATTCCGGAATGCTCTCTTGGTCGTTGAATTCTGTATATCAAATTGGACGAACTTCCAAAAAGCCAGTGATTTGTTCAGTTATCCCCACATATATGCGCATGAGCATATAGTTTTCAACAAAACATAGCAGTCGACGAAACAAGTAGTGTTCTTCCAAAGTCAAGTTTGACATTTTCACGGGATCTGCTCTTAAAAGTTCTGAAAAAAAACTAGTGTTCTGTAGACAGGTGGATTGTTTTACGAAATCTGCATCCAAAATTACATCGACAACACTGGTACTTGACTTTGGTGGAAATTGATTGCCGACTCCAGTTGGCGACGGGAGGATTTAGGGGGTGAGGGGGGGGGAGGGGGAAGGTGTCAGTGGAGGGAGGACATTTTTAGCAGCAGCTCAGATCGTTGTTTTGCTATCAAAACAGTGATTTCTTCAAGCAGTCCAGAAAAATCCTTTCGATGATATTTCAAGAGAAATCTTTCCAATCAGATTCCATAAAATTTCATTAAAAGACTACAGACTGCTATCATGCGTTATATTTGCATAACACAAGATCTTACCGATTATTCAAATTACATTATTGGCTGTCCGCTGAAACCTATGGCACTCTCGAGGGGTCACTAATCTTGTTCCATTATTGCAGCTGAAAATTACCAGCGTTCTTGTACCTTAGAGCTTGTTGTGTTTGCCTATCAAGGAACATATTCAGGTATTGGAAGATAAGAAGAGGTAGTGGGTGGTATATTTGGTTGTCGAATATTTAGATCTTACTCGTGTTACGTTTCAATTCCTTCAACCTTATCAACAGCTTATGAAGGAAGCGTATCCTTATTGGACTGGTCAGGCGATACTAAGTCCTGGGATAATGCCAACACAACACAACATACCTTCTTTCCACTTTGTGTTTCTGCGCAGGGGTACACTCAGGTAATTCTATATGGGTGCTCCCTCTTCTTTTATTTCAACTTTCGGAATGGGCGAATGGTATGAATCTTTTTCTATACAGGTTTCCTCTTAGTGATATGGCCAGACGTTGAGGAAATGCTGAATTGCAGTTTCCCTGTGAAGCAGGAAAACTACTGGCGCGAATGCATAATCACGAGAAAATTCGTCTGTCGAAGACATTCTACGTGACTATCGGTCTTTTTCGTCGACAACCGCTTGTCCTAGATCGAATTATTCGATAATCACACACCGTTGAAATAGTGTCTGATTAAATAAACGTAAGGTAGCACGATTCGTGCTCCAGCTGCGTGTATTCTCGCGAAGGTTCCCATAGAGTTCTGCAAAAGGGTGCAAGCACTGAGGGCCTTGCTAAATTAGGTCACACTCACAAAAATGCAAATGAGGTGACCGAGGAATACCCTCTGAAAAATTCATACTTTGATAATGACGCAGAATTTGAAATGCGCAGAACACCGCACCTAATTCTCCCAATTTTTTTTTCTAGTGATGAGATGTTGGTACGAAAAAGAAAAGCATGCAATGGCTTACGGACAGATTGAAGTGCTCAATAATGTATCTGCAGAAATCCTAGAGCTAAAATTACGAGGCACAACATGTGAGAGTGGCCAAGCACGAATAGGCCTGGTTAAAGGAATGTTTTCTAACATCTGGAGTCATTACCAGATGATTAATGCAGTGAAATTGCGTATGATGATGTAACACACGCATTGCCATAAAAATTCTCTGCGCTCCATTTTCGTCGTTAAAACATCACAGACTTCTTTGCAATAGTTGACCTCAGAATAAGCGCTCTCACACATCAACAACTTGCATCGACAGCTTCTTGCACACGATGTTGATACAAATGCCTCCTCTATTCTCTTCTGGAGAATGAACACTTCGATAGTGAATGCCTTTCTCGGAGAGTCACTGAGACGAACGTCCCTTCACAAACGCCATTTGCAGGACAAATCCTTCACGAGCTTCCTGAGGCGAGCAGCTAAGCTGTGGGGTACCCACGCCATGAACAATTTTGCCTTGAGATCTCTTAGCAACCAATATGTGGGTATGTCAATGCTATGTGCGATTGCACAAAGGGACCTGCGTCAAACACATTTCTGCTGAGGGATTTTGCAGCGCAAATGTTTCTTGCAATAAATTCTTGCTTGAATTCTGCCTTCTTTTTTAGTACAGCACCGGTCACCAGGAAAAATAGGCGTTAAAATGAATAATTTACATGGACTTGTCCAGCAGATATGAACTAAAGATCGCTTTTGTGCATGTGAACATTACAAAGCTCCTAACATCACCCGGCTTTCCACAACGCATAATCTCGCGTTACCGTCAGCATGGGTCAGTTGAGAAAATAAAAGCTGATTGTCGGCGTGCGGAAGACAACCGAACTACGTGAACCAACAACGACAAAACTGACGCGGTAAAACATTGAGAAGTGGAGAAGGTGGAGTCGTACGTTTGTAGCGATTTGCATTCGTCCGCGACATCATCCAAACAAATACTAAAAAGTATAGAAGTTGAAAAGTAGAAAACGAAATGACCATAACATGAAGCAGCCGCGTGGTGCTGCCGTAGTCAGGCAGCCTTATGGCCTGGAAATTTTGGATTCCTCATGTTTTTATGTCAGAGCTGATTTGCTTCATTTTCGCATGCTGCACGTGGATCTCCGCGCAGTATCGCACCGACATCGTTAAAAAATTAGCCTGTTGCAAAGGCAAATTTCTGGCAATGAAAAAAAAATTTCCTGCAACATGTTCCAATGAAGGTAAGGTGGTACTGTTCAGTGAAAGTTCACGATGGGTGGTCACTGGTCGAAGCTAGACTCCAGCGACACCGATTTGTACATGGTTGGTGCCAATTAGCTTTTCCGTAATTTACAAAGCTGAGCTACTACGCTACCGACCAGTTGGTCCAGCATGGGGAGAACGCAAACTCCAACTTGCGAAGGGACCCTCATAAGTGATCCAAGAGAAGCTTAAGTGAATGGCGGTTCAGCATGCAGTGGATGGCTACCACTCAACCCTTGTGGCTCTCCTGAGAGCTATTCCTCCTCAGCATGGAAGTGATCCGAGAGAAATCAAAGGACCCGCAACGCAGCTGTGGGCGGGATTCTGTACAGTTTGCCGATTGACTGATCTTCTCCATACTTTTGTAAGAATAATCCTGACGCCCTCAGTTGTTAAGTATAGCTTGTTTTGAGCATTTCGAAATTCCACATAGTATTGCACACTTCAATAGGAAATATGGATGGTTCGGGAAGACACTTTCGGAAGGCGAAGTGGTCGCCGAAACCACAGCGGAAGGAGATTAGTGATGTATATTTTTACGAGTTATCATTCTGTTTGCCTCATGGTTATCGGAAACACATTCCGGGGCCTTTTTGCGGCAACGAAAGGAAGACCAGACCCATGACAGTTTTAAAATTAATTTCTATAGCACCGATGTCGCTAGCACTTTATTTATGTTGGTACAGGAAGAAACGAACTGTGTTTCATGGAAGGTTGCAAAAAGCATTGTCTCTGCTACGAGTGCAGCTAGTCCCCTTTGCAGACTCGTTGGCGGCATAAGCCAAAGCATCCCGAATTTATCGTGCTCGACGAAGGCGAAATTGTTATTGCACGTGCCTTTCACCCAAAGTGAGCATAATTACGATTCGTACAATTTTTGTTGATAATCCTTCATGTTCACCACTAGACAAAACTTATGCGTTCGTAACATAGCCGTCACTGACATCACTCGAACTTACTTGCAGTTTTCTTGTCCTTCTTTCCGCTTACCCAGCATTATAGAAGAAGCTAATGGTCGTTCCACAGGTGACCCTGGCCATACCTGACAATTGCGCTAACATTGAATAACACGAATTTGACGCAGTGGCCTAATTGCATTGTGCTATATAAATGCTACCTTTTTATGCTTTTGTCCCAGGCACCATAAATGACCATACCTTAAGACGCTGTTGACTCCTTTGGAAGAGAAAAAAGAGCATTGGTTTTTGAGATTATATATTTCAAAATCGAATGTTTATAGTAGCCAAATTACTTAACATGCCAATAAGTCCTCCTCGGAAACATGTGTTTTCGTATCCGCAAGGAACAGATCGCATTATTGCCAGGAATAACTGCTTTTTGTGGGCGGTTTCTTGACGTGATGACCGACCGGAGTAAATCTAACTTCCAAACAAATTTGGACTAAAAATTTGAAGCGTCTTTTCAAAAAGCGCTAAAAGGGATCAGAAGTCAGGCTAGAAATGACGCCGGAAAACGTTGAGGCTAAATGGTTATGTGCCACGGCTTTACTAGAAGAGCAGAAGTTACAAGTCTTCACAGCTTAGAGGAGTGACCACGGATCACCGTATCTCCACAAGTTAAACGTGCCATTTGTCACAGTGGTTATTGGAAAGCGCGCACCTTCGCCGCCCTCAAAAAATGTGTGACACATATTTTCATCAAATGAGGCTGTCGTAGGTGAGCGCGTTCTTGTTGCTTTTATGTAGAAGGAGCACTGTCGCGTAGTGGAGACGGCTAGGAATGCATAGATGAATGCTTAGCGGGCTGCAGCATTCCCCATCAGCCTCCTCGAGCAACGGGAGATAAGCTCCTGCAACTGCGACTCGTACGTTTGGCGATAGAAATGCCAAGCTCAGCATATAGTCAAGGGAGTCGCAGAGGCATATGCTCCCACAACAGTCACATTCTGTTCAGCAATGCTGTGAGCCATGATTCCCACAAAATGTGGAGCTTCAAATGCTCATTGTACTTTTCTAATAGGCCAACCTCAGTGGCTGTTTCGTAATTTCTGACCTTCTCTCTTGTTCTGAACATTAGTATTCTGAGCGTCATAACGGGGTACTAGCCTAATGTACGTAATGCGGGCATATTCTACGTGTGATGCGCAAAAAAACGGCTGAAAACTGGAACATAGGGATGAGAGGGCCGCTAAATAACAAGTTTGGCTATAAGCCCTGGCCAAAACACTGAAAATTCTAGCAAAACGACTGCAAATGTAGTACAGAAATAGAAGCTGCTCAGCTCAGTCCCTTTAGCGGGATGAGCACGGAAGCCGCAGCATCAGGGCGCGCCTGAGTCGAAAAAGCATTAGTGAAGAGCTTGGCTTGAGGCGTTTCTGTCAGTGGGGCAAACGACGGGAGTGATTTTGTAGTGCAACGGATCCTTTATCAAAATTCATCGAAACAGCATTATCGGATCCAGCAGCCACTTATCGAAACAGCAGTTTGGTCTTTTTTCTGCTTCATTTGGCAAGATCACAACCGCTTCACCTATTTCTGACGAAGACAACAAACCGTACTCGACCGCTTCCGATAAGCCCTTTCAACATACATAGGTGTGGCATTTCTCCTACTAGTTCCTTAAGATTCAGCGACTCCGCGTTCATTCGAAGTTCGCAGCTGGTAATTTAGAGGCTGCCACCATCACTTTTAACGCAATTTATTGGAACCTGTGCAGTGAAGTTCTACTCATCGCCTCACTTAATTCATCTGGGAAAATGATCTTCGATTCGACGGCGAAAAACGAAACTCAAGATGAAAATTTTGCGGTTTCGAATCACTCCATCCTTATTCGCGAGGCTTCCCCCAAATCTCGTTTGCAGCTGATTACTGTTCACCTATAAAAGCCCCGACATCCGTGGTTGCGGCGCCATTAACTTGCGAAATTCGAGAAAGTGGGAGCTTTCTCAGGAGTATCCTTGCATCCCTGCACAAATGCTTACAGAGCGGAGATTCATTTTCACGCTATTTCCGACGGTGTTGGTCCTTTTCTGCGGTAATCCAGCCAATAGTTTCATGGTAACTTAAAGAGATGTTAGCATGAGGCTGACAGTTTGCTGACACGACGAACATTATGAGAATACAGTTGCCCTGCAAAGTCTATTGTGTTCCCAGTATAGGCTAACGATGTGTTTGGTAACATACACAGTACTATTGAACTCTTTATAAAGGACTTAAGAGTATGTGACTCGGTGCACAATCGCGCCTATGGCTTTCATCAGTTGCAACAGGACCTCGATGCACTGGCTAACTAGTGAAAACTGTAAGAATTACACGTCGCTCATGAAAAATGCCATCTGATCCACATAAGCTTCAGCTGTCCCACTGTTTCAATGAAACTTGCAAAAAACCATCGCTCTCAGTCAGCTATTGCAACGTTTATAGAACATTATTGGTTCGGATTCTTTATTCTCTGTTCATTTGTTCTGGATCATTATGCTTCCACATGTATATTTGAGCTGACATCTGACATAAGGTTACTAGAAAATGCTCAAAAACACTTTGCTCTTCCACCTGATATCCCTCAGTGGCAGTGGCTTGGATTCGACTCGACTTCTTTTTAAAGACTGTGCACACCTCGTGGGAAGCTTCTTTCCTGGATTTATTTGAATGTGCCGTCGAAAGCCATCGAGAGCTGCAAAAATGTGCTGCACAATTACTGCGTCTACCTTCAGGGTGTCATATCGACTAAAGAATGAAAAGAGGTCCATACAGAACCTAGTGCGAGTAGAGCGATTAATCAAGAAAGATGGCGAGAAGAATACCGGACTTATCTCAGTGATGTATTTGGAACCGATCAGGTAAAGTGACCCTTTCAAGGGGAGGAGGCCGAATAACTCCTTAATAGCTTCATTTCTCACCGCCAACATCAGTTCGGCATCACCGAGTCCTAGTGTTCTCCTCTCGAGCAATTTGTGCAATCTTCATACTAAATTTCACCACTGTATTCTTTTATTTACAAACTCCGCAATGGGCGAAATATTTACCAAATTTACAACCTATCTTTCCTCCTTGCTTTCGGTCATCAAGGTCACACCTCTTCCTCCCACCATTTAAAGCATACTTTTGCAAGATATTATCGATATCATCAGCTGTACAGGTTTTCTCAACACATTTTTTCCAATGTCTAAACGATCTCTTCACAGTACCAAATATTACATTTTTAGAGCAGCTGTTTTGAGCGTTCATATGAGCAAGAGTTTTCAGTGCTACCGGATTACCGAAGACCGCGGTGGGGCGCTTAATAATGAGTGTGAACGATGTACCAAGGGAGATTCTCGAAGCAAAGTACGCGTTTTTGTTTCATAATAAGTGCAACGGAACGGGTCTCTTGTCGCCAACAATAACATTTCCACCGGTACGTGCGAACCTGAGACCGTTCGCTATCAAGGCCATTGTCCTACCGTTGAGCTTCTTGTTCATCATGGGTCACCAAACCCACAATTAACACATGGAGACCGAACCAGACCAAAAAAATTGTCTGCAATTGCTAATGGCAACTTTTCTTTGACTGTCTGCATTGCAAATTGCATATTGTAAAAATTCTGTCACATCAACGAACCTATAAGCCTACGTTAATTCCGTTTGCCCATGATTACGTGCCACCCATCAGCAGATTCGCAAGCGCGGTTGAAACTTTGCAAACATGAAGCTATCATCATCCTTCGAATTCAACCTAAATCAAAAAGTTCATCAACGTAAGGCAAAAAGTTGCGAGAATAAAACAATGCTGCATGTGGTAGCCCACTTATTACGGGAGAACCACCAGCAACATTATCATGACCGCAAATTTCATCTGATCTGTATACTCGCACAACTTCTAAAGAAGCTATAGTTATGCCAGGTCACCAGGAAATCGCCTTAGGATTTATTACGCAACGAATCTTTTAAGGGAAGCTCGCAAAGGCGCTCCGATGGATTGAGATATAAAGAAATCATATGAATGTTCTCCGCGGTGTTGATAACTTGGGGGATCGGATGGTCGGGTAAAAATGGCGCAAAACCGCACATCCTGCAACCTTCTCTGGGATGCTCCAATACTTGTTTTCAGAATTTGGGAGGCAGAAGGGCAAGTGTGATGCCATCTGATTGGAAGCTTTAATTAAGGTGGTTTGCTGGTCGAATGAACCCTGTCGAAGTGGGCATCATCTTAAGAAGTGAGCCGCAGTGCTCGTTCGGTAGTTACCTTGTCTGTCAGCCGTCGGAGATCCTTCCACACAGTGCACGATGGCCCGATTACCTACTGGTGGTAAAATGCATTACTGGTTAGCGAATTTGCATATCTTCGTTCTTAATTTAAGGAAGGTTAGCAGAATGAAACCAGGCATTCTCAAGCGCTACATCCCATCTCTTTCTTCCGCACTCAAGAAGACACAGGTGATCAGCTCGGGCAAGACAGTGGAGGGATGAGGAGAGCATTATCGTGCTATGCGGATGGCTCTTTTTGACGGTCATCAGTGAGCTGGAAGCTGCTATAAGTGACAGAGAGTCAAAGCTATGATGCATACGCCAGTATATTCAAGCATAAAAGATCTGAGATACACACGGATCCTTCAGTTTAGAAGTCATTGAGAAATGAACTTTGTGACTCACGATAGCCTGAAACGAAGTTGCCTAATCGCATCGTTGACACTAACAGCGTTTGAGGAATCAGAAAAATGTGGCTGCCAAAGACACTCTATGACTTTAAATATAAGGGAGCGTGTCAAAGCTGCGAGAGTTGTTCGGAAGTCGAATTATTTTGACCCCTGAGCGCTCAAATTCTTCCAAATAAAACAACTAGACGGTCAGTGGTCAAAGGAATTTGCGAAATTGCCAACGAATGCAGCAGCACAATGTAATTTCGATTCCTCCAAAAGAGGATCGACCTTAACTGTGCGTTCGTAAACGGTATACGCAATGAACGCGTAAAGAAAAAGCTCCTCTTTAGAGACAGTGTTGACCTAAACGAGGCAGCAAACCTACTTGAAACTGAGGAGGAGATTCAGAACGCTATTAAGGAAAAAGTAATTAATCATGACGTGCAGAGATTCTGGCACGGAAGACATGACAGTTAAAAAGGACGCGCCACTTTTGTGGTAAAGTCGGTCATTTGGTTAAGGAATGAAGGCTTCAAAAGGCGAACTGTTTTACAGTGGGAAGATTGGCCATATAGCCAAAATGTGCCGAAAGGCGTGTGAAGGAAAACCTATCGAGGTGAACAAAAGGCGCAGTCAAGTTCAGCGTAAGCTACATTCAATGCTCGTAGACGGTAGCTATGGATGCAACGTCACTTTTGAAGCGAATATATCCACCATTCTTCTGAGTTTTTAACCGCATCTGCGAGTTCCTCATTATTTAAACGCTGCGGAGAATGCAAGAAATGCATGTGATCAAGCGAACTGTGCGGAAGAAAATTTTCGGAAAGTGTTCGGCAACAAGTCGAAATTCCGAAACAGACAACATCGAAAGCTGCACACTGCGGCAGACATCTTCTATATAGCTTCTTGCGGAACGGCTCGACAGTGCGGCTCTGCGAGCATAGCGCTAATGTGTGACGGTAGGGCCGCCTGGAAACCGCGGTTTGTGGCCTGAGAAATAAAGAGGCTGCACCTTTTACGTAAATCAAAATGGCTGTTAAGGAGGAATGTTTCGAGTCCCGAAACTCCATCCTACGGTGCATCGAATTCCAAGGGAAAAACATTTATCCATAGGCAACTTGCTATTCGGGACTTTGAAAGCCGGACGCTGTAATGAAATCGAGTTTTCAGCGAAATGTGACAGCCAAAAACCATGCGCTGTGAAACATAAACGGCTTGCGTGCGACTTGCTGTGATATTTAAGGCCTGAAAACCATGCGTCCGCGAAGGATGTCAGGGTTTCTGAAGCCGGGTAACCGCGAAAGAAATCTGATTACTGAGAGAGTCCTGAAATGATGGACTTCGAATTTCGATGGGTCAACAAAAATTTTCCAGATCGGCACTCGTTCTGAATGGCTGCCTCCCGACACATTATATTGGTCACCTTCCCCAGCTTATGCTTCCTTCTTAATTTTTGTGACTGTTTTTGGCAACTGGTATGGTTATGGTGTTGTTCCATTTGAGCACTGTGTATAACTTCTGGCAGCGCATATAGGTGAACCCAGTTCAAATCGCGGCACTGTAGGCAACTGATTGCACTTTCCACACCACGGTTTTCTTAGCTCATTCATTTCACCATGAAGCAGAGGCTTTTTGCAGGTTCGGAAGTACAGTACTATCGTGAATGGGAGGTGAACTACAAGTATAATGTAGTATACGGGACGACTAGCTCGTATCCACCTCGAGTCATAAGGAATGACACAATGCCCGGTACGAAGCAGCCATCACCGACAGTGGCCTTTATCCGTGTTCGTCGAACAAAGTAAGGACAAGAGCCGCAAAGGCTCTAAATATTACCTAGTCCATCTCATCGCCCGAGCCTCTCGCATCGGTTACAAGTAGGTGGCCTATGGTTTGGAATGTCCTTAGGTTAATAACTTACTGAAGTGTGGGTGGTTGTGTTGATCGTATGGGTAGTGTTCATCGACGAAAAAATACACCAATTCGGTGGCTTTCGAATTCGCCAATCTTCGAGATCAGCGATGCTGGACAATTATTGAGCAGCCCGAAAGCCAAATCTGACTAGTGCCTTATAAAAAAACAGAAAATTTTGCTGCAGTGGGAAGTGAACTGTGAAGTTCGAACCTCCATGCGACGGTGGGGTCCATTGGAAGCATGGCAACGAGGGACCAAAAAAAAAAACTCGTTTACGACGTACTCAGCCCGAAAAGCGAAGACACAACAACTGATTGGCAAGCAAGACCACTGCCTATTTATAGCCTCGGCTATGGCCCTGAAGGCATGGGGAGGTCGTGATTCACATGGGTGAGATACCACATCAAATAAGTGTGAGCATACAACCAATTGCATAAATAAAGATCATCATGATCATGCGACCACAAAACTCACTTGATCACAACGGATCACTCATAACACTCCGATACCTTCATAGTATGTCGAAGATGTTTTCTTTCATTCGGACCACCTTCACTTCACTTTGGACGACTCCGCAATTTCTCTGAGGTGAACGAACCGGTATTAGAAAGTTTGCTACGCAGGGCATACTGGAAACTTGAACTTTCTGCTCCACTACAGTATAGGGTACCGCATACACATGTGCTTTAAAGAGTTTCCATGAACAGAGCGGTCGTGACGAGACGTTTATTTCGTACATTTTTCTCGTCGCTTCTTCTCCGCGAAGGCCACAATCGTAATTTTGGTTCCGCGGCCTGTTTTCTTACTAAAAGGATGCAGTCGGAAAGAAAGCATAATGCCGACATCATCCGACGTCTTCTGTCTGAAATCCATTGAACTATATTACTTTGTTGGATCACACGCCGGCGAATGCTTCATGTACAATGTCGATTTTGAGCTGGTTCACCTCCAGGTGCAAACCGATTTCTGTTACACTTTCTGATCGTGCCAGTTACATCCTGGTCAAACGGAAAAAATTTTTTTAAAATAACACTTATGCGCCAAATTTCCATTCAGTGTATCTAATTCCGACACGGTGTCTAAGGCAATTCGTTTCTGTTTCGCCTACTCAATTGAGAATTCCTCTGAACTGGCAAAGGCAAGATCTATGTCTTTAAAAATCTTTCACAAAGAGTAGGAAGCGAACGGAGGTTCCGCAGACCCTCACGGGCATAAATTACTCATGGGGGCAGGTGGCTTTCAGAGTGTGGATTGCGAAGGCTTCCTTGCGACGAGAGGTGCTGGTCCAAAATCACCGAGTCGTCTTCATTCAAGGCCTTCATGACGTTGCTTCCCTGAGGACCCGAAGGAGAGGAAGGAATGACAATAGAGTTCCAACACTAACACTAAGCAAAATGAACAGTGGGCTATGAAGTACGTGATATGACGCCAATGCTGTGAGACGCAAGCTCCCAAGTTTTCTCTCACCTACGAATGGGAGAGAGGATGAAGGCTCCTTTCACGTGTGAGGAAGGTAGAGTGGTCTTGTATCAAACTTAGCGCAAGAGGATCATCGAAATATCGCCAACGGAAGTAGGAACGAATGAACTGCAAGGATGGAAACGTGGTCAAGGATGAGGGAACCAGTTGAAGTCCTGATATGCAGCCGCTTCGAAATGACGGTTTGCATTGGAAAGGAAGCTTATAGGTACTTCCCTTGTCTCCAGTAATCGTGATTCTGAAGCAATCGATTCATCGTGTAGGAAGAAACGCGCTGGTAACAAACACTCTCAGTTTTCGGAACGGGATGAAGCTGGCAGATTATGATAACCATCCTAACGGAAAATATGAAGTGACACGTGTTCCGAATAGGAATTTTTAAATCGCATGCCACTGTCAGATACTGATAGACAGGCAGTTCTAGGCATCCAAGATACTCCAAGCAGCCTCGTTTGTAGACTAGCTAAGTAGGACAATAACGTGGTCGGCGATAAATGCTTGGATGAAGCTGAACGGACCGCTGTACTATTCGATGGTTTGATGCTGAAGACTACTCTACAGTTCGCATAAAATGATTACAAAGGATTTCAACTGAAAGATGCCATACCAGGATGAACTAGCTTTCGATGTTCGGCGGAAGGTTACAATATGTTATATGCCTACATATAACAACTGTCGAGTTATAGAGTTCTTCGGAGTTTTGTTGTCTTTAGTGGTCTTGAAAAGGTCTGAGAATGCTCGTTCCCGGATTTCACCGCTCCGAGGGCTGCTCGAAGTCACTGAAGTTCTGAGTTCCTCATTCTAGCGGCACTCGAACATTGAAATGTGGGATGCGAAGCATATGCACAAAGCGTACGATGGGACATCGCCATTCCACTTTATTACAAACCATGTGAATAAAATTTGATCGACGGTAGGAACATAAGCGGAGATTATTACCGATTTGTTTTACAGTCGATCACTATTTACTGACTGTTTAGTTCAGAAAATGAAAACTTCTCATCTGAGATGTTGCGGTGCTGACATACCAAAAACAAATATAAGCTAATATGGTTACTTCAGCACTGGACGATTCTATTTGTTCGACACAGACAAAGAAACCTTCTACACTATCTACCAATTATTAAACTATTATACAGGTTAGCTTTCGAAGCTGTGATCTCGCTTCTGATCCACTTCCATCAGTGCATCATCATTCCGAAGATACTTTTGTCATGCATTTCGTGGATACTAACGTGAATTCGCGTCTCACAATCGATTGACTCTTAATATCGAGATACTTAACGCACTCAATCGATGCGCAATGCTCAATATTTATATGGGAGTGGATTTTTTAAAATATAAATGCAAATATATCGCTTGAGTGTCTAGCCAAGCCAGGGGATTGAGAAGCTCGCGCAGAGAAGCTTCTCCCTGCTCGGAGCCGATGATCGCCTGAGCTAGTGCAAGCTTTTTTGCGATTTCATCGGGCAAGTCATTATTAGCGCCGCCGCATGGGGTTTATGCAAAGGAAAGTTCTGTAAACCGTCACAAATATCATCCGCCGTATCGGTGACATCCCTGGCAATCCAAAAATCTTTCTCTACAATCACCTGACCGCTGCGCTCAGCTCCATCCATACCGGCGGTGACTTTCCTACCTAGCGCACGCTGCTCGCTTCCTATGCTATCTACACTACCCGCATCGTCAAACATTTCCGCTGCATTGTCATCTTCCGCCCCTTTTTTGCTCTAAAGCTCCTCTTCTTTTCTATCGACTTTTGCCTACCGCTCTTCCTTTTTGCGCGTGACATAATGATAAATTAAATGAAAAATCAACAAGAACAAAATAGTGAAAAAAGAATTTACAGAATTTGCAATCCAATGGCTGCTTCATCACCTGCAGAGGCCAAATGCAAAAAAGTCTGTTATTGCTCATTGTGTATCGGTACATGTTAAACTCCTCATGTAAGAATACAGACCCTTGAAAATCTCACGCTACATATCACTTGATAATAATAGTAATACTTTATTCATACAATAAAGAAAGCATGGAATTACATTAAGAATAACTTCAGAACAGAAATTAACTTTGGACATGGACACCGCAGTAGCTTTACGAAGGCCTGCCGAATTACATTCCCTTCCAATTTCGGGTCCAAAACCCATCGAGATTCCTATACCAGCTCGAGCGTACAGGTCACCGAGACATGCACGCGGACTTATTCTGGTCTCGGATCGCAAGGCAAGTTTTTCAAGCAAATTACTACAGCGTGCTGACATGAGGCAACTGAAAAGCATGAACAAGGTGCTTTGGTTAAAAGAAGTCGAAACCGGCGAACGAAATCCCGCGCGTAGTACAAGCTTTCCTTCACATCTCATTGTTTGCTGCAAAGGATCGCAGTAAGGAACTCTTTCATAAGCCTTCTTTCGAAACATTTCGTTTCATTCGTTCATACATAAGTCATAAGTCACATAGAAACGCGCACTCTAAATCACACAAAAAATGGATAAAACAAACGAAGTTTTGATTTTTGGTAGGTTGGATGTGTTTATTTTTGCAAAGCAACTACAAGAGACGATGGTTTATTTATGAAGGAAAGATGAGGTATCAGAAACGAGGCTATTATGTCATACTGAAGGGGGCAAAGGAACGATTAAATCTTGGTTATATCAAGTTTTGAGGTGTTCCGTAGCACGTGAAGGTAAAAAAAAAAAAAACTCTGCAAGTTGTACTCATTTGTAGGATATATCGTACAGCATACATATTCTCGACGAAAGTCAAAAACCGTCGTTCGGAGGCAGAATGTGTCGAGGTTGGTCTCATTTTTTGCTTCAGCAACGCCTGGAGCGTTGTTACGAACTCGGGAAATTGTACTGATTTCGGCGCATAAAACGTCCTGATGGTACCACAGTCGCGGGCCATCGGGGATGCACCTTTGTGGATGGGAACGAAAATAGTGACATCATTCTGAGGATTTTCTTGCACCAGGTGGCTAAAATTCCCGTAATTCTCCGTCAGTAAGCATGATCGAGATAGGCCCAGTCAGACCACTGGTCGTAAGTTGGAAACGATGCGACGTTCAACTTATCTTTATATCATTTGTTGAATCTGGGTCCCACCGCGATTTTTTAAAGGATCTGATACTGAAAATTCATTTGCATTCCACTCCTTTAACCAAATAATATCATGGACTGGCTATAAAGAATTAAGCGATTGGAATAACTCTTCCTATATTTAGTGGGTGAGCCACTCGCACAGATGCCGAACAGGACAATTTCTTTTTTCCTAACCTAATCGACATTTTGAATCCAATCTGCAAAAAGAAAACCTTATTCAAGTACAGCTTTACCTGCCTCTGATTCCGATTGGTAGGATCATTTGAAGGATGCTGTAGAATTAGACCGCCCTGTGACGAGCACCACATTCATCAAATTTTGTAGCTTTAGCTTCAGTGGTTTTGCGGTTGGGATAGCTGCGAGACCAGCAAACGTGTGCATTGGTATGCATTAGCAATTCGGCTGGCAGAAACAAGACTTTTCACAATGTGCTTTTCAAATGCAAATGTGGCACAGCGAATAAAAAGAGTTACGGGATGAAGCTAATTACAATTCGAGGTATTGAAATGCCAAATTGGAGATCCCTCGAATCCTTTCTTTCTCCTCGGGACCTTAGAGCATCTGCTACTGCCTCAAAGAAAGTCCGCGTTTTTTGGTCCGATTAGGATACACAACTATGGATAAGGTTCACAACAAAACGTCAGTGCCGTGATAACATTTGTGAATTTACTTTTTTCCTTAAATAACACGTGTTCTAATCGGTGATTGTGATAAATCTAACTGAAGATATTAAAATGGTACATCAGTGAACACAGCGGTTCATTTTCTTGCTTAATTTGTAGCGTATGAGGTTGCAGCCCTCGTGACTGCAGAAGGCTCAAATTATGTGGTGGCATTGAAAAGGATCAGCACTTCGATGGTTAGGAAGTCGAGTATGCAAAGAGATCTGAATTTACTGTTCATCGAACGAAGAAAACAAAATGATCATTTGGATGAAAAAAATCGGTTCGATTATTCTACATACCTCTGTATGGCCTCAAGCATATGCCTACAAAATTCATTCTCTACAGCTGAACGGAAAATTAGGAACGAAAGTGGATGATTTCGAAGAAAGAAAATTCCATCCTTTCGGGGAAGTGAGCTTTAAGTGAGTCAATATTGCGATTGCAGCACAGAAAAAAAGATGATATTTCGATTTAGAATAACTAAATAAAGTGAAAGAACAACATCATACTAATAGCTTTGCAAATACTCCAGCGCTCACAAACCATAAAAATATGTGCATCTGTCGCTTTGCACTTTTGACTCGAAGCCTCTTATTTAGGAAGTTCACTCCGCAAATGAACAAGTGTTATTGATTTCTAAAGGAGACGCTTTTTAACTGCAGACGGTACTAGTTCCCTCAGTCTCTCACCCATTAGAGAAAGCATTGTTACAAATCCAGCCAAAATCCGTATGAGGTTTTCGTCAAAATTCCGAACTTCTTGCGAGAATTGCAAGCTGTTCTATAGGACCATCGTCTACTGCAACCACAGAAAATGCGCAGTCAACACTGTGCATTCTCCACTTTGTACTTTCACTAATATTTGTCCATGAAATCTTCAAAATCCGTCTCATAAGTACGAAGGAAGTAAAATGTGGCAACAAAATGCACTTTTCAACGAACACATCTGTCTGCAATGTACCAGAGCGAACGATGGAGAGTTGTTACTGCATGCAAACGTTGAAAACAGGCGAACGTTGCGAAAACTGCAAATCGGATTTCTGGATTCTACGATTGGCATCTTATCGCTTCATTAGCGGAAAGTATTAGGTAATGAAAATGGCGGTGCTCGAGGAATATTCCGAATAAAATCTCAAGTCTATTGCAGAAATATATATTTTATTCAAGGAGAGGAGTATCTATGCAAAATAGCAGGCTTTGGCTTCAACGACGAGGTTTACTATTTTCTTGCAAATTTCATTCTCTCTAATTCCGCTAAATCCAGGGTCTTCTACAACCACCAAGGTCCATTTCAGCACTTTAAAAGCAAAACGTCCCAACGTCGGCATGTAACGCGGTTTTCATCCTTCTCCGCGACAATGTCTGATTTGAACATTTATCCATTTGAGAGCTTAGATCGTTCAATCTCCATTTAAAAATGCCCATGCATTTGGAGATGCCTTCTTAGAATCTTTTTCATTACTCCACCTGCGTTCCATTCAGCATTTGAAGCTCTGTCAGTACCTATTTCTGCAACTCTAGTTGAGAATTGCAAAACTATGCACTTGTATATGGGAAAAATTAAACCAGAAAACCTAACGACGGTACACGCAGCGCATTAAAGCACCGTAAATGTGAAACTGTTCCATCTGTATCACAACATCTGTCTCTACCCGGTTAATTTATAGACAGAGCCTCCTTCTCCGCATGACAGCTTTGCAAAGTGCATATAAACAACCGGTGTTTACACTGACCGCTGTAAATGATATGCAACCACTTAACAGTTAACTTCTTCACAATCAGAACGCATGTTACAACAAACGAGTACTCGTATGGTTGCTAGCAGCAGTCTGATATAGCTTTGGTCATCGGCAGGGTGTTTTCTGCCATTGGATTGCATTTAACCAGATAGTACTTTGTAGCGAACATATATCTAGAGGTCAGAATCTGAGGTCGATCACCAACGAGAAAAATGAAGAAGACCGCTGTCGTCAGGTGGGTGACGTGCAGGAATTCACACAAGCCGGGAAAACTGCCTGTATCGAGGAATATTTGAATTCATTTCGGAATGGGCGAAGCAGTTACGGGAGAAGGAAGAAAGCATGTCCATCACGCAGGACTGCTGCAGACAGTGGCTGTTCAGAAACACTTAGATGCGACGCAGTAACGTGCAGACAACTTCTTCAGCGAAACACTCAAATTAGAAGTGGTACATCAAAAAGCATGACTTCTATTCGCGTCAAGAAACAGTGTCAGTGAAAAGGTGTCAGTGAAATTCCTAGAAGAGAAAAGGCCACTTCTAATGGTTACGTCGAAAAAAACAGTGATGGAAGGAAGATCTCGTTTACAATGAAGAACACTCTGTCTGTTGGGCAAATCAAAGCAAATAATTGCGCAGCTCAGTGTCAGGAAACCAACTCCAACACTAATAATGATGTGGAGACCACAGCTGTTACCTTCATGAAATACCTATCGGGTTAAAGCGAAAACTCTTCAGGGGCTCAGGTCATTCTAGGCAAATCAAAATGCACAAAGACAACTCGCCGAAGCTGTTTAATCTTTGAGCTTCCCGTTTGCGAGGGTGATGCATGTCACAGGAGGAAAAGGAGACGTCAATGAGAGTGATGCAACGGACACCGCAAAAATAACAACGTTGAAGGAAGTGATGTATTGCACGTTGCAGGAAATAAATCCATTGGATGCGAATAAAGAAGTTACGAAGTAACGTCAAGAAAGCTCTGCTAACTAAGTCTTCAACACTGAAAAATCATGCCCACGTGTATATTTCGATCTACGGCAAATTTAGTGCGCGAAAAATATCGATGAAATCATTGCAGAGCAGTACATCATGGTCAAGAAAGAACAACGCGCATATGCAGAGTGAAATCTCTTTGGGTGTGTCGACTATTTCGCGTTAACATAAGGCCCCGCTGAAGCTCCTGTAAAATGGAACGAAACGAGAAGTTGCAATTTTGAAACATGAAACGCTTATATTCGCATGTTTCCACTCTTCTTTTGCATAATGTTTAGCATGGACGGGTGCTCTACAAAATTCAACAGGCGCCTTAGAAACACACATTTTTATAGGCTTAAGGGTTAATAATCACAAATCGATAACATCGCCAGGAGGAAGATGCGAACGCATGAGATCGAACAAGCGAGGAGAGTTCAAGCTTGAGGTACCTGCGAAGCGTTTGCGCCACATGCACGTGATATCGATCCGTAAGCTTGCAGAGGAACACCAAAAAAGCGTTTCTGCAACGCCCAGTACTGATGTCGCATTGATGTTTGGTGCCGTTGACCGTGTTTCGACTTTCCATGTCCGGGATTTGCAGTTCCACAAGCGCAATGAATACGACTGGAAAGATGGATGCGTCTTTCGCTAAAACTCATCAAAACAGAAAGTGTCACAGTAATGTGGCTTCGCAAACGTCGTTCTTCACATTTTTTTTCTAGCGAATGCGACAGGGAACAGATCAAACAGGACGTTTCAGCGCCTCCGGCATGCCACTAGGGTGAGCGGACAGCTTCGCTGGTTGCCGCTCCGTTCCAGGTTCTGTTGCCTGAAAAAATAACCAGGCTCACTTGCGGAATGCGAGCCTTACCACTTCTTCAGAAAAAAGTTCATTCAAAAATGACTTGCAACTGAAACTTTTCATTCCCTTAACATGCGGGCAAAGCATCCCACAAATAAGCATCAGAAAACGAAAGTTAGGGAAAGAATGAATTGGAGCAATCATAAAGTTTTTCCAAGAAAAATGTTTGTTTGACAACAGTAAATAGAGCCATGTCCAACGGAAAGAAACCGGACGTTTCCGGTTTTCTACTCTCTCATTAGTCCTTATGGGATATTTATATCTTGAATGACAGGGTGAGACCACAAATGACACTCCACGTGGGTGTAGTCATTGCGGCCAAACGCATCGATCCTAGAAGATGAAAGTGAAAGAAGAAAGCCTTGCTGGCATGACGCAAACAAAGAGGCCTTAAACACTGAGTCAACTTGCAATTAAGGAGTTGGTTATTAAATGTGAGCAAGGTTGCTTAAATCGCCACATAAAGAAAGGACCTTCCAAATATCGTCCAGTTGTAAGCTCAAGAGACTGATCTCGGAGGTGCTCGGAGTTTTAAAACAATTCGTTATTTGACGAAGTGCTATGACATCCTAGCAATTTGATACACAATCTCTTTGGAGGCCAATCATTGGGTTTGGTTGCACAAGGCTTAGATTACGCTCGGATGGAGGAGAGAGGAGAGAAAGGGAGGAGTCAAGGACAATCTATAGTTGAGCAAAGAATTTGTACGCACTTTCCTTACTGAAATGACGATCAGTTTTTTTTCCGAATAAAAGAATGATGTGATTGCGTGCAACGCGACCGAACCGGCAGTTTGCAATATTTGCAGAGGCTGGTCTTCCTCACCTTAATTTTAGCGATTCACCTACTGCAGATACACGGCACGTGGGTGGCATATGAGTTTGTCAACGGCAGTCCTTTAAGCACTGTTCTTACGATGAGGAAGAATGACGGAATGCCTCCGCTAACAATAAGAGCTAACTTCGAAATAATGTACCAGGTACATCGTAACCTGTCATTGAATAAATGTGTGGGCACAATGCTGGCAGCAGATAAGGAAAATCCATGTGGATACATCTGAATTATGAATACCTTTCGATTACTGCCTTTTGGACAGCTTTCGATGGCTGCATTCTAATAGAATTCACGTCCTTCCAAACTCATGTTTAGTACATTGCTACCGGAATCTTCGGAGTTAGAACGCTTCACGAGCTTGGTGCTGCAGCTAGCAAATTCAGCCGTTAGGATTCCCATCAAAAATGTTCGACTACACTTTACTCACATCAGTATCCACAATGGAACGTTAAAACGAAGAAATCAGTGACAAAAACTTCGCAACGTTCAGAGGCACCTGTGTGCCGTTAGTATCCAAAAAAAGGAAATTAGCTCACGCAGTCTAGTAAACATTTTCGTAATATGTGATGTAAATGGGCGCTGAGTTGAAGTGACAAGGAATAAATTGTCAAGGTGGCTGCCGGCATGCGTTATCTGGAGGATAATGGACTGTGTCACCGCTGCCTCCGAGCATCAAATATCCTCGTCTCAGTGGAACATGAGTTCGCCCTCGCTGTCCGAATCACCGATTATATGCTTCCATACCACGTGCTCAATGATCCCGTGAGTGACGTTTGTTACATAAGAGAGCTCGCAAAGTGTCGGGGATATCACAGATTTTGAGCTCCACACGTGTCGAAACGGTTCTCCTCCCCTTTAAAACTATTTCTAACATAGTGAACGTCATTTTCAAATCTCCAAGTTCGTCTTGTTGCATTTAAAAAAATGGTAAATAAATGTGAAACGATTTTCGAGGCGTGCTATGTCTTAGTATCAAATCTCTGATTGAGCGCAACAAAACGCCAACCGGCTAAACTCGATCGCTGACGCACAATGAAATAGAAAACTCCGCCACTCCAAATTTTCACATACCAATGTTCACATATGCAACCCGAAAATTTTATGGGTCACTGCACCCCTCCACAGCGACTGCCACGACCTCAAAGATAGCGCCTATTTTAAATGAAAGCCTAAATTTCCCTGGAAAAACTCTGCCATTCGACAAGCCCTTTAAACTGCCATGCATGCCAACTGAGCAGCGCGCATTTCGAAGGTATCTGGGAGCTGAATTCAGTTGTTCCAGTTTTTGTTCATACAAATCAGCTGGAGAGAATCCTTCACCCTTCTCTCCCACAGATCTCGTCCATGTCGTCGCCAAAACCGTTTATGAACCGAGTGCGATGAGTGTTGGGATCAGCTACAGGTACTGTCACTGTACAAGTCCTCCCCCACATCGTTCTAAACGCGTGCTTCTCAACAAAACATCAGTTTTAATTTCGCAATTGCAGTCACAGGATGTTGATGTCAGCGAACTACACTGGAAGTGGATGGGAATTGGCGCTCTTGATAGACTTGTTTTTGACATAAAAGCAGACGTCTGGTCGTTTGGATGTGTCATGTTCGAGATTCTCAATCCTGGCCTTGAACCGTATGCGTTCGAACAAACGCCTATCGATAGCCCGAAAAGGTTGATTCTGAACTCTTTGACAGCGAAGATTCAAATGCGACGGAGTGCGGGACTGCCTTTACTTGAGTATCCTCTTCACCGTTCTTCACACCTATGGAACGAACACACAAACGACGAGCAAATTTTTTTATTTACACATGCACCCTTAACATGCCTCTTAGTGATAAAAATACTCTCCGCCTTTTATGCTAACCAATCGATAGATGGTATGCTTCTAAACAACATAGACTTCACTGAGGCAGACGAAAGACAGGAGGAACATGGAAATATGAAGCATTATCGCCATCAACATATTCCTGTGTGAGCCGGTCTCAGCTGTTACAAGTTTGGAGCATGAAAGGGCGCAACTGGCCGCTAGATGCGTCAGTATTTGCAACAAATGGCGGGGATGGGAGGTCGCAACGGAGAACAATGACCTCGCTTTGGATGACCTGCAATTATCTACCTGAATAGAAATTGGAATTGCACGAAAACGAAGATTTTTGAGCGGATGCTTTTTTTTTCATGGGGCTAACTTTAGTTTCGCTCGCTTCCTTGTCAAAAGCGGAAAATCCGGCTCTACCTTTATCTTCTTCGGTTCAATGAGTCAATTATAACTCTCATACTAATCATTTTTTCATCAGATAATTTAAAAGAAAAAAAGGAAAGGAGGTTGCAGATGTTAACCATAACTCTGGATCGTCGCATGGAGTTCCCGAACTTTTACTGAGCCTTTTCATGTCTTTTGGCTATAAAGAGTGGCTGTTGTATGACTAAGGATTTCATCTTTCCTCAGCTAGAATTGTTGTGCTGTGATTGCAGTCGTCGGCAAAACCTCGTTAGACACATTTTTGGAGCTTGGATCAAGGGGGCAGATGTTTTCATATGAATAGAACGTACATTCTATCAAGTAGATATGTGAAACACATGATTATATAAACACACGTAAATGTATAATAAATATCGCACACACTTCGATTGTTTGATAGAATGGATTTCGAATTCAAATAGGTGAATGGACTGACACATTTGATGCTTGCGATATGCCTAGCGAACATCACTCAGACGATGAAATTACTGCAGTTTACTAAAGTTCCTCTCGAAGGGAAGAAGGATGACGGTTCAAATGGACGACGACGGACGCGTTCCTAATTTTATAAGGGTAAGCTAATCTTCTAATAGACATTTACAATTTTTCAACTTTTGACTTTTCTGATGGACTAATGCTTTGCAATCGCTCTGTTTTGAAATTAGGAAATTTGGTGGTGTCGTATTAGCGAACATTTCGCATTATCAGTGAGACAAATAAACATTTGGTTTTAGTCACACTTGAGGAAATTCTTACTAACCGGTGAAAATTTTGCGATTTCAGTAATCAGGCGTCATATATGCGTGCAGAATAGCTGCATAAGATTGCTGGAAGTTCCAAAAGATTTTTAGTAGCAGCCAAGAAATATAGTGAAATCAAAGAGTTCGTTCGTTCCTTTTAATCATCTGCAACGATCGCATCGAATTACGGGTCCATTGCAGCTTCTTCGACCAAAAATTCTTATACAGTCCGGACTTTGCACACATTTCAACGTTATATTTGACCAAGGGTTCGCATATAATTTGGCATCTAGCTCTTGTTTATACGCACTATGTTGGGCACTTTCACACGGTTCTTTTAAATGTCGATGGTGCCTTCAGAAAATGTTCGACGTCGAAAAATATGCGGCCAATCAGCAATAACATCAAAAATATAACAATAGCCTGTCGTCGACTACTATTCCCTGTAACGAAAAGCCACAACTTGGAGTCAACTTTTCTTAGTCAGCGGATATTATTCGTGCACTACATATTTGTCAAAATCATTTAGACTCTTATGTCCTGTTGCTGGTTACAACACCCGGCACAACGACCAACGTTTGCTCGAATTTTCACATTCTTTTATGACCTCCTCTTCGATTTTGCAAATGGTTGCAACAAGGCAATTTGCGAATACCAAAGTGAAGTAAGCGATTCACTGTTAATTCATTTCCTAGCTTTTGCAGCCGTTCATTACGGCTTCACTACCAGAGTCCCACTAAGCATTCCATGGGTGCTGCTCATGCATCGAAAAACAACGAGATATTTCAGTTACTCGTTGATATACTTACTAATACATGAGATTTTTCTTTCATTAAGATGGGAAAAGCATGTCCTTACGTTCGGTCATTATGGCTGGATATGCGAACTATGCCAAAGGGCGGATTTTTCTAGTGGACCGTTAAATTGTCTCTTAAACATGTCTCACTCCTTCGACGTTATTCGAAACTTTCACAGCTTAGGGCGAGCACTTTGCAAATCATTCTTCATGATGAATTTTGGTACAAATTCAAAACCCTCTAACGTTTATAATCACCGCAGTTGCTCTGAGTAGAAACTCTGGAGCGTTTATTGTTCATGTTTCCACGAGATGTTATGCTATAATGGCTTTTGAAACCGCGAATTAATGAGATCAAGCAACTGCATGACCGAAGTAAACGAATGGCATAATCAGTCAGTACTCGGAACAATCTACATGCTATACGAAGGGAGTGACAAAAAAGCTTCATGATATCACATTCCGCTGCTTAAAGAAATATTTGGGAAAGGAAATAATTAAGAAATACGAGTTAAATACGAGTTATATACACGCATTATTTGAAAGAAGGAATGTAGATCGACCTGAAGGTATGCGTCCCAAAGCCGAAGTAAGGCCGTAGTGTCTGTACAGTAATACGATAAGATGGAAAAAAATCGGAAAGCGCGCTCTGCAATGTGTTAAGCGAGAGACTTGAAAGATGCGGAATATGAAGGAGGATAAGAGGATGAAGAAAGTATGGGGAAAAACAATGTGCGAATGAATGGATAGACGAACGAATGAAAAGTAACAGTTAACTTGTTCTTGCCTCTGGAACGGCTAAAAGCATTGGCAATTGATTGTTGCTAGTGCTTTCGGGAACAATAGATTTGAGGCCAAACTAATCTAAGAATTTACTTATGCACCATCGACAACGGTTTAGTCCCGGGATGAGCACGAAACCCAGATTAAGTCGGAGAACTATCGACGATAAATTTCGCATTTCATGATGTACTCTGAAAAGCGAAACTTGATGGTGGAAAGTGTTTTCGGAACATTTCTTCGATTCTTCAGATACATAATAAATGGCTACGTCGTTCTATGTGACGCCTGGCTGGGGAGCTGTAAACTCAAGGGCGTTTTATGTTTTCGTCTGTTCCCGTCCTCTCCGTCGCCAAAATCTGCATACGCAACAGATCATTTTAGCGCTTCTAAGGCGCGCAACGTTCACTCATCAGTCACGGCATCTTGGCGTTTTAGAGCAAGAGTGCAATAGAAAATTCAGGTATAGCTGAACGCAAACGAAGAACTGTAAATTCTTTTACTGTAGATAATCACAAAATTGTCTATATGATCGCAAAACTAATGTAATGAGATTTTCGGGCAAGTGAGATGTCAAAAGTCCTCTCCAGGGAGGTGTAACTTCATTCACTCTCTCCTCTTTAGACTCTTTCGGTGCCAGGATAAGATAAAAGATGAGAATTTTGAAAAAAAATTCACCTGAAATTTCCCAGTGCTCAAAAAGTTCCAATGATGAGTGTAACTGATGTTCCGGCTTCCGAGGAAGTAAGTACAGCAATGACTTGATAGAACCGCAGATTTTAAATTTCGTAAGTACGCCGTTTTCAGCGTTTTCATGCTCAAGTTGCTTTGGTGAAGTCTGTTTATGGTCTCCGGTTTTGTGTTTTATGGAGCTGTTCTGATTCTTCACAACGTGGTTCTCTCTCTCTCCGTAAGGAACATGGAGCGAACATGGGTGTGTACAAGAGTAAAAAACTAACAGTGTCACTGTTTTCAGAAAGGTGGTATCGGGACGATAGCAAACATTTTAACGAAGAACGTCGGCAAACCAAGACGATAGTGGTGCAACAATAAGAATAGTTCTTTTCACTCTATTTGGCACACTTGCTGAATGTATGTGATCGACCACATAAATTGTCGACATTGACCCCTTTGAAATGTGCCATGTTGTCTTCCTCAACAGCAAGTGGCTCGATGGAATAACGAATCAATGTCTATTTTTACTTCACGGCAAAAACTTTGGTGTATCGACTCAAAAATTGCAAATATAACAAACGATTTATTTCAGCTCATCCTCTGCCTTATGTTTATTGAAAACATTGTGGTCGTGCCGTTCTTGTTCAAAAAGAATATCTGCTGATAAACGTAATAAAATATTTGTTAACTGCTATTACATCTCTTTCCGGACAGTCTGCTAACAAGGGGTAGCACTTGCAGCTAGCATGGATCTTAAGCGACGGAGTTTCGTCCAAGAAAAAGAAGATGGCGAAGAATGGAAGAAATGTAAGGAAATTTGTTCAACTATGGCAATTGGAGAATATGTCCGCAAAAAAGTCTATTACGTATGCCCAGCATATGACGTATTCGCTAGTTTTCAGACCAACGTTGACCACACTGAATTCAAATAAAATTGTACTATTGTTCGAAATTTGACAATGATTTTTTCAAACGACTTTGTTGAGAGCCCATATCTGACTTCACTTGTACGTTATTCAACCACCTTGAGGAAGTGGATTTTCTGCACAGAATCGGTATCCACAATCACTGAACAGGGTCTAACCGAGCCTTGAAATGTGCCATATTTTTTATCCACTATCGAGCGTGGGGCAAGCCAAGCTGGAGAGCTTGACACATAATATAGTGCACTGCATACCGATCGTTTTCTTGTTCACCGGGCTGTAGATTTGAAGATGCTAATGTTGTTCATACAGAAATTCACCCACATAACGGTCATTTGAATCTATCATGGCGTGGCTCCAACCTGTGATCATTTCTGAATCTGGAATCATTTTCAACGATCGAAAATGCTTTGTTGCCGCAGACGTCGTTAAGGTATTCACACTTATTCACACTTACTGACAATCTTCACTAAATCCTTCACTGCGTTGATATTCAAACCAGATTGTGGAACTCACTCGTCGCTGCAGACCAAACAAATCTGATCCGAACTAGGCGCAGTGATCCTAACGCTTCTCCTTTTCTTACTCCCTCTTATGAACGGAATTGAGAGCCACCATCAGCGGAAAAGTTTCTCCTATAAAAATAACTCCAACATCATAGAAACTCTGAAACTGAGACCGACATAAACTTCAAGTTTTGCCATCTCGCAAACTTCCACTGCGCATCTAGCTTTACCTACAGCTTGCGTTTGTCCAGTTTTGGAACATGTTTCAACAGGTGCCTACAAAATTATTTCCGAATACAGCCGTGAATGCATGCAGCGAACTTGAATTGAGACATGTAACAGGCACATTCTACTCGATTGCATTCAAAAAATGCTTCCACGACTCTCATCGTGCTCCACTGAATTATGCTGAAGAATGATAGGATGAAGTTCATACTTTTCGTTCACCGAACGGTATCTTTTCAAAAATATCTTCGCACTTATACAGGAGCATTCCATTTGTCACAGAATTTAAATTTATGGCTAATAATTGGGGATAAGACTATTGGCAACATGTGGCTGAAGGAAGTGATTGCGAACGAACAACACAATAATAAGATACAGTTCAAACGGCTTTAACACGCCACAAGAAAATCCAAACAATGAAAGAAGCCATAGAATATTCCCGCAACTTTGTGACGATTGTATATTCTCTTTCAGTGCGAAGCAACACCATTCGAAATCGTTCCATTATTTCATCGTCATACCCCAGAAATAATTCCAGCATATTGACCTTTCTTAGAGTTGCTTGTTCGGTGCATTTCTTTAGATTTATTCACTTCACATTTTGCTTCCCAGTAAGTATTCCTTGTGGGTATTACACTTGCTAATTCTCCCATAAATGATTTTTTTTTTTTATCACCGACTTGTTACCATCCCAAAATTCTTTCATTCGTCATTTCTGTTCATCTAAACTGCTCCCGTTTACATTTTGCGTTTTCTTTCCGCATTCGTATTGATCCAGCACACGTTGGCGTCTTCACAGCGGCAGAGAAGGACGCATTGCGCGCGAAATTCCGATTGAGACGCAGTTTGTCATGCAATTCATGGGACCATTAACATCGCAGTTAACGTGCTTGCTAATAACTATCAAAGTTTTCCTGATGCAGAAGTTAAACTTCAAGATCTTCACTTGGGTCTACAGAATGAATACTAAGTTTTCATGTCAGCTAGCGATAAGGTTCCTGGCCGGATCTTTGCACAATTCTTCGCAGGGTGTGCCGGTACGCACATATTATGGCGACAGAAAAACGGTGAAAGGTATCGAGTTCTCGAAAATGCACGATGACTACCACGATATTAAAATCCAGTTGCCCCGTAATAATGTCCTCAATATCTACTTCAATGGCAAATTTATCTCAGAGTCAACTCCGGTGCGATCGCTTAAAGTTGTTTAGTCGATAATCTCTAGTGAATGCCATCCGCAAAGATGACGCGAACCTAGTGTGTAGCTACTCGACTGAAAGAAAGCTTTGTAAGATTGTGCTCATATCTTCCATATTAAGTCACTCTTGATAACTGGCGTGAAGGAGCAATTCTTTCCGCAAGGCAGGATGAGGCTATAGCTTGTGCCATGCTTCATGTCACTGTTTTTGAATAATTTGTGAATTGGTGGGCAGTAGTGAGCGCACATGTATTTGCAATGGGGACACTAGAGGACCTTAACTTAGTGGTCGTTATGTTTTTGAGAGGGTGCCAAAAAACATTCGCTTCCTCCCTCCCTTCAAAAGATTTTTCCCGTCTAGCAACCCCATCCAATCCAAAAAGTGACATTGGACTCAAATGACTCTTACGTCCTACAGAGAGCCATACAGAGGAAGTTTCCTCTTCAGATTAATGGTGACAAAGAAATATATGCATTATGTCCTACTGTCTACGTGGTTGGGTAAAACTGTTTATATTAGGGTCGGAATATCGTTGCAAGCAACCCTTTACGAGAGAGATGTTTTGGGTTACTGCTTTCAAGAATATTGATTCGTGTTCTGATACTCAAGGGTACACAAAGGCTGTAATCAGAAGATGCACATTGCTCCATGGTGCACGTTTCCGGAATCTTTCCTGAGGATTCCCCTCTGCTCCACCTTTTTGTCATGACACGTTCTGTGGGATCTGAAATCTTATAGAATGTTTTATATTGCTTCAGATTTTGGCAAATGAAAACACGTTGAGATTTCAACAAAGTTTTCTCCAGGCATTCTGCCCTGGGAAAGTTTTACAAGCCCAGGCAAGATTATGCGGTGGCTTCATTTTCTATAAACTGCAATTACACAACGAGCTGGTGGTCGACTGCAAATATGTAGCGTGCATAGCACAAAGACTCCCTGCATACAGGGCGATATGGAAGCGGTGTTGCGCCTGTTCTTTTTCATCACTTCTTTTGAGCAAATGAAGTACTCGACGGCTGTTTGGGGTGTGGGATTACCACATTCAACTCACCTACACGACGTCCTCAACATGTTTGAGTTTTACCGCTCAGACGATTCAGGCTATTCGAAGTATGTACAGGATGACGTGGTCAGCCCAGAAAGTAGTACATATTTGCAACCGTTTATCGCAGTTCTTAAAAGCGATGGCCTACCATCGGGTTCGTTTTCTTTGAGTGATCTCCTTACCCGGTACTTTCTCTTCACTGTGGTAGGTTGCAAGACTAACAAAATGAGCACAGGGAACAAGCGGACAATAATGGATAGCAATCCTGATTCAGTAGCGAGAACTTTTCCTCTTGATCTCGGAACATGAGACTATCCATCTAGACTCTAAGTTCAAGAGCAAGGAAAACGAAGTGAAACTTTCTTATGCAACCATTCTGTGAGCAAGTTTACAGCTCACTTCCGCTTACAAGGATTCACCACCATAATTCATTGGCCAACTTTTTGAAACGATGTTGGAGCACCTCAGGATCCTAGCTACCATCACACTACTCATAAGACATACGTATGACGGAAGGAAAAGAGAACCGGAACATTGAGCAGATCCGGTTTATTCAAGTGAATCTGAAAATTTTTGTGTCACTGAAGGTTGGGAACCACTGTTAGCCTTCTCCAACACCTTTTGCCTCACGGTGAGGTTTAATAAGATTCATTCGAGTTCATTGCCTTGAAGGTACACTTACGAGTATTCGTCAATGCTACAATCCTATTAACCTGATTAAAACTTTTAAGAATGTCCCCATTTTACGTTCATCCATGGTTCCTAAATTACGCTCGAATACGCTGCGCCTATTTGATGAAACTGAAATACTTTTCTGGCGCAGAAAAAGATAAAGAACAAATAAGGAGCAAATGGAAGCAGAAACCCCTTCGAAAACCTGCATCTTAGGTCATTTCTGCTTTGACTTGCTTTGTTAGATGAGCAGCTCGTGGTGATGTGCTCGGGTCAGCCATTCAGGTAATTTTCTCAAATATTTCCCGGTCTCTAGGAAGGCTTGCGCAATCTATGTGACCGGCCAAATTAGTGAGCCGGAAATCCTCAAACTATTGTCCCCCAGCTGGGGATCAAACTTGCCGCTGTTTTCACGAGAAACTCAACAAATCACGTCAAAAAATTAAAAAAAAATAAAACTATGAAAGCATGCCAAAAATCCATTGTGAAAGATTGGCGGAGGAAGCATCCTTCTGAAAATAATAAACCGAATTTTGTTGAAATTTTATCCTGCCTTAAGAATTCTGCGTCAGAAAATGATCGATTCTAGAAAAAAAACCAGGTGGATGCATTCAGGAGCGTCAGTAACCCTCAGGTTGCACATCTTCTCCCCATTTTCCTTTATGGCTGAGCAAACCAACTTCGGGGGAGGAGTTCCCGGCTATCCGGCACGAAGCATGTCTTTCATTGAACGTATTTAACGTAACCATTCCGAGCACACACTCAGCATACTGTCACAGCGCCAGTATATACATCTCTAATTGTTGGAGCACACAAACGCTTTTCTTTCTAATGCACTCACGATGTGACATCTTGCAAATCCCTCGAAATTGATATCACATAAAATGACTGCGAAAGTTGTGCACACATTTTTGTTTCCTCTTCGAGCTTAACAGGTATCCTTCATCAAAGATATGCAGGTCACTGGATGCCAGAGCTTTTCACGAATCCAACTGAATATATCTCGAGGTGCATGGAATTTTAACATTTCCCAGTTGAGCGTATTATGAAAGCAGTAGCCAAAAACGACGACGTAACCCTCCGCATTCGAGTAATCTGCAAATTAGTTTCTGAACAAATGACTTCTTGCCCACCAACTCATCGGAGTCATGTACTCAACGTGAAGTGGGGTGGAAGAAAGAAGAGATAAGAATAAGTGTTAGCTAATCTCAGTTGACGGTTCCACATAGAGAGCGAAAACGCAGGTTTTAAAATGGAATTTGTGTTTTCTTTGTTTGGATAATGGATTATGTTCGTCACGTTATCAACTTGTTCTCAAACCACCTTCCCTTGTTATTGGCCATAAATGACTTCTAGATGGGTTCAATTATTTAAAGATCAGAAGATAAACCGTTCACTTTCTCCATGTTTGCCCTCGACAGCCTGCACTTCTGCTTCGGAAGGCTAGCGATCCACTGAATCTTTCCTAAACAGTAGGCAACAGTAGACACTTCTAAGTAGTAGATGTTTAGGGACGGGGAAAAATCTGAACACATTTTGTACCTTTCAAATCATAGGAGGAAGTCTTTTTAAGGATTTTGGAGCCCGCACCCGGGATTACCAAAATAAAAGGGCATCGGTTTAGGTACTTGGTTCTTGTTACCTTGTGAAAGTTGCTAGTGAATGCAAAATTGCGATTCCCTCGGAAAACTCCTCAACCTTTGAGCATTATTTGCATTCTCACCTTATGTTCCTTTTTGAAGAAGTGTTGTTAGGCTGGGGCTGCTCATGAGCAATCTGTCAGGATTATTC
This sequence comes from Baylisascaris schroederi, assembly GCA_006503575.1. NCBI lineage: Eukaryota > Metazoa > Nematoda > Chromadorea > Rhabditida > Ascarididae > Baylisascaris > Baylisascaris schroederi. The sequence goes on along the minus strand of QEWY01002012.1, from coordinate 19,051 downwards.
TCATAACAAAGGAATGGAGAGAAGAGAGCCCTATGCTCGTCGTAGATGGAACCGGGTAAAAACGTTCTAGAGATTCTTATCGAGTACAAACTACTGTTATGTAGGGATTTTTTCGACAAAAGGCGTTTGCAAATAACTGTAAATAGACGTTCGCAAATAACTGTAAAAAAGTGTAATAACTGAAACTTCGCGTGATAAAATAGATTTTTTCGAACGAAAAACTCCGATATAATGTTTGCAGGGAGCGAAAGCTCGAAAATCTCCCTATCTCCGAAGATTTCACGATTTCGGAGGCTCGATTCTCGAATTTCCACATAGCAGCAATACGAGCACTGACTTTTATGTAATACTGTTAAGTGGACAATTCGAAAGCGAAGTTCACTGGATTTCAGTTAACTCGCACTGGTGGTAGAACGGTGGTTAAACAGGGTCGAAAGCTCTAAGCAACACAGATCAACATTTAGAGCTCCTGGAGCTGGTGGGCCAAGTTTCATCTTTTCGGGCTCAAAATGGTTGTTGCTTCACAATTTCAGTTGGTCACCTTTATAAGTAAACGTTACAATGTAAAATTGTCGGGACAATGGAAATCAACTTTATAAAAAATGTCTGGATTTGAAGCAGTAGTTGAAGGGAGCGAAATACCTGGCTCGAATCAGAAAGTTTCATACTGCAATGCGAGAAGATTTCCTGTTCATTTTTGCTAACGGTGGCGATGCCGATAATAGTTGCGCGAATGAAAGCCCTCATTGATTTAGTTTTCCTTCTCGATTAATTCGTCCTTTCGATGCTCATTCAACATTACTGAACAAAGAAAATCATCTTTTGCAGATACTGTGGGAATGTCCTGACCTCCATCGATCCCCGTTCAAGCGAATAGTCGAAGATTCTTCAACTGCATATAACAGATGGAGTTTCTCGCCAGATCCAAGTAGCGAATTTTGGAGGAGTAGTTCTCGTTAGCGTTTCACCTATTTTCCTTCAAAGCAATTTGTTGATTTTATCTAGGCGACGGTCTCGCCAATTTCCATGAGATTTGTTGTTACGTGTATTCCTTTTACGTTTTTTCAACAACCACTCTGAGAGTCGTCCCTTCCATGTATTTGTATTCTTCTCTACAGGGACGGTACGGCAACATTATAGGACATTTGTCAAGGCAAATTTTTTCAGGAGGCAGGAGAATCATACGGCGCTTTTATATGTTAGTGTAGAAAAATACCAGAAATGTGTGGTATCTGGAGCAGCCACTAGAGATAGGAATCTTTCGATGATTGACACTTGCATCAAACATATGGTTTTGTTACTTAAACAGAATAGAAAGCACAAAATTCAAGCCAGATGCACTTAAAATTACTATAAGTGCACTGTTTCCACAGGTACATCTGGCGGAATAATCGCGAACGGTCGTTGTAACGAAAGAATGCTGAACGTCGTTTTGCGGTCTCAAGATTTTCATGTAACCAGTTGGCATTAGGCTGTTAGCCTGTGCACGCTGAATGCTTCGTACTGCACGTATAGCACATATTCCTCTCGAACTGGAAATCACCTAGTGGCTTTGAATTGTTGATATCAAGTGAGGTGCAAGTCACGTGGAACCAGACGAAGATTTCAAAGGTCGAAATGAAATAGTAGAAATGGTTCTGCTATTGCAAGGTTGTCGTCGTATAACCATTACAGATCTCCTTGGACGTACCTTTCGATATCACCTTAAAACAGTTCCATGCAAAGGACAGACCCAGTTGGATGGGCCAACTGGTTTACGAGTTTCGGGCTAAGTGGGATGGGGAGATCAAAAGAGTGACCGTTCAAGATGGCGGCGACGAGGAATGGGGAAGGCGCCGCACGTATGCTGATGTGACCAACGACGAGAACCCCGACATGATATCTTTCCAGCGGCTCAGTTGAATATTCTGGAAATACGACAGTCACCTTCTGATGTCACATATGAAACAGAATAAAAGTGCCTCTTAGCTGCCAGTCCTATGAATGTGTGAGTTTCTCTGGCGGGCATAGGCAATGTTCGTAAAAAATTATTTCATTGTTGCGCTCTTCAACAAATTGCGCATGCATCCGCGCGCGATCTACCGGAGGAGTTTTTAGGCTGCCCTCGTGAGGGTAGCGTTACTTGCAGAAGGTCTGCAAGCATGGATATTCCCATGAGGAGAAGGCGCTTATCCGATCTTCTCTGACGATGAAAGAAAAAAATTTAAAAAATGCGGCTTCTGACTTGCCTGCACAGTTAGGGGAGCCGCATAAGGCGACTCAAGCCTTCATGATGCGAACTAGTCACATCACAGAGCAACCAAAAAAATCGAGGAGACTAAAGCATTGGTGGCTCGCGTAAGGAGTAAAAAGCGCGAACTTTTCTTTCAAGGATGCTTATTGAGCCAGCAGTCGCCGGACAAAGATCCTTTAACAGATCTTTAACGAAACCAGCCGTTGAGAGACATGTTATTCGATTGTCGATTCATCTGAAATACGCTTGCGTAAGCCTACGAAGTTCGACGTTTTCAATATGCCGATGCTACTGCGTTCTGTGGAAACTGGCTAAATAAAAGACCACGATTGCAGCATAACTAACTTTTGCACCGTAATCTTTGGAATTATTCGGACTTGTTGATCTACAGATTCAAAATCACCGTCTTCTTCGACTGCGGTAGTGTCGAAATTCTGACCACTTGGCCTCTTTTATAAGTCATATATAATTGCTTATGTGCTGAGCTTCTGCAAATTTGCGTGAAAGGTGCACGTCATGACAACATCGTGCCCATGTTTATGCGCTCTATTCACATGGGTCGGATGAATTCCTGCTTATATAGAGTTGATGACGTGCTTAGTCCCTTGCCTGTTGCGAATCTCCCTCGTGATTGTTCGATATGGGAAAAGTTGAAAAGATTGCTGAAATAAGGCTTTTTAGCGGTTCAAACAGTGGGCCAAAGATGCTATTTGCGTTTATTTGGCGTTATATATGATTCCTTCAAAGAGATGTGCTATTGGCAATTTTTTTCTTGTTTAAGCGGTTTAAAAAACGTTACTTAATGATTATTACAAATTACTTATCTGTTAGAGGGAGGCAACTTTTGCATTTTTGACGTTATATGATCCGCTGAGAACGTGCTATAAGGGCTTTTTCCAATGTTCTAACGGTTCAAAAAATCTAATCTCAGCAATCTTTTCAATTAGGCAACTGCTTTAAAGAATGTGTTTTGTTCACTTTTTGGCTTCGCATGATTCCTTCAGAAAGATGCATTATTCGTTATTTGATCGCACAAAACAAGCGTTTTTAAGGGATCATTCAAGCTACTTAACTGTGAAAAGGAAGCAATGAAAAAAGAAAAGTATTATTAGTGTTCAGAATAGAGCCTCGCAACGTGCTCACATTTTTCCTTCAGCGCGATAAAAGGTGTGCACAAAGCAAAACACAAAGCTGAAAGCGTTTTGACCAGTTGAACGTGGCCCAATAGTCCGACACATTCTAAACATCGCTTTGTTTTCCTACATGAAAATCATATATGCAAGTCTCCGTTTCTCAGAAAGCTTCCCGTCGAGATGTTTCGCTTAAAAAGAGCCCAGAATTTTTTGTCCAATCTCACTGCTTCACGGAGTTCCCTGATTTTCCTTCCGTTCTATAGGTGGTTTTTCAGCTCTCGGAGGCAAGGCTCGCTTTTTAGTGCTCTTCACAAAAATGACAAAGTGCGCGACAGCTCGTCTGGTGGCTCCAGTGCTTGCTCGAGAAGGGCTTGCTTTCAGGAGATCCCTTCGAGGGAAAAAAGCAGGGATCACGAGGGGCTCCTCATGCCTCAAATCAATGACTTATGTTCATGGGGGTCCTTTAGCGGCCTCATGGAAGCCTTCACAGAATAGGGGAGGAGGCGAGGGATTAGCGGCGAAGTTCGAAATTTGGTGTGGAGAGCGTGTATGCGTTCGCACCTGTGTGGGAGTATGCTTCTGAATGCCTATGCGACCAGTAACCTCATTTCACGTTATAGCAACCCAGACACGTTGTTGAATGTGTGAAGAAAATGCATTCCAATATTCATCGCTGCTATCGTTAATGAGCTATTTCTGTTTAACAAAGGAATGTTTTGCTGCACCAAATTTTGTTACAGATCGCTTTGCTGCTCAGCACAACACAGCAATAGCTGGATAAGATGTTGCTTCCTTTCAGCACGCCTTTCCTGTAAATAAAAAATTCCCGAACAACAAGGTCCAGTCGATCATTCGGAGGAATTATACGTCGTAACAGCCATGTAGGATGCGATGAGCTAGCTTTATTAGACGTTTTAACCTGACGACGTTTGCACCGATTGCATATCGAATTTGCAGCATACTTGTTATACAAACATCCCAAAACTAGGCATCTGCCTGCTGAACGGATCCAATGGTTCGATTAGTTATGCAAGCAACCTCCATTCCATACCACCAATTTGCCTTTGTCTCGTTTCGGTTTGAAGGAATGCCCTTCCAAATCCCCCAGTACACTCGACGAGCACGAGTATGTGTCAGGTGAGCTATTGATCTTATTTTCGTCATATGTCTTGTTGGTTCAGTAGAATTTCTGCTCCAACCATCTAAAGGTGCATCCATCATGTAGTCTAGCACTGCTGCTGTGGGGTTCATGCGGTGAACACAAAGTGCAAAACGTTCATGGTGGCAGGAAAACTCGTGGTACCACATAGTACCGGCTTGATTCCTGCATTCGCATTTCTTGCAGAGCAATTATGATCAAGCTAATTATTTGTGCGAAATTTAGGAAATGAGGGCAGTTCTGAGACAGATGCTCTTTCAGTGGACTTATACAGGTCCACATGGGTGCAAGTCATGCCGACTTTGATGAGACCGTCATTTCTTTGTATGAAAGTTTCTCTGGTGTTCACAGTTCACAAAGAAGCACTCTCGTTCAGCGAGGGCCTCAGACTGCAACAAACACAGGCGATTAACGGCTCCCATAAAGACAATTCACATACATCTTCAGCGGAAATGCACTTTTTTCAAAACGAAAATCAGCCTTACAATGAGCGCCTCGCGTTGGAACATACACAAGACAGTAAAGAAAGGACCGGAAAACACTTATGCAGTGCACAACAGTCCTCCAGTGAGACACTTTGGAAGGTGTTTCAAGAGTTATGGTTCATTTCCAAGACGAATAAGTCAGTACCGCGAAGGATATCGCCGGACGCAAGTGACTTTCGACAATACTATGAACATTTCTTTTGCGTTTGACTAGCCGTACGATATTTTACAAATCGAAAATCAGCAACGCCTAATATCGTTTTTTTTTTCCGCAGAAATCGCCGTCTCGTCTCATTTTCACCCCCACTTCTTTGTACCGTTTCACTAGGTGTTTCAACGAGTAATGATAAATAATAAATAAGAAACGATAATAAATGTCAACGAACAAATAATAAATCATCGACGATAAATAATAACTAATGAATAATAAACTATGAAAATATATATGAAATTACAAATTGAACATTATGAATCATAAATTATAAATTAAACCAATAAATAATGAATAGCGAGTATTAAATAATAAATAATCAATAGCAAATAAATAGTAAACAACAAATAATAAATAAAAAATAATAAATAACAAACAAAAAATAAAAACGACGAATAAATAAATAATGTAATAATAAATAATAAATAATAAATAACAAGTAATAATAAATAATGAATAATAAATAGTAATAATAAATAAACAATAAATAATAAATAATGGACGAGCAATGAATAATAAGTAAATAATAAACAATAAATAATGAATAAAGAATAAATAATGAATAATAATAAATAATAATGAACAACAAGTATTAAGCAATAAATAACAAATAATAAATAATGAACAGTAAGCAAGAAATAATGACTGAATAATATAAAATAAATAATAATAGATAGTGAATAACAAATACTAACAAATAATAATAGCAAATAATAAATAATAATAAATAATAACAAATAATAAATAACAATGGATCATAACAAATACTACGTAGTAATGAATAATAAATAATAAATGATAAACAAAACGATGAACAATGGATAATGAATCAAATAATAAAAAATAAAAATAAAAATAATATAGCAAGTAATAAATAATAATAGCAAAAATAAAAAAATAGTAGGTAGCAAGATAGAAATGAATAAACTATCACTGTTTAAGTGATAGAATGATCGCAGAAACAACAACATACCTTTGCCGTGATGAAACGCGCTGTCCTTGCCGTCAGCCCGTTCGGCCGCCACCCCACCCAACCCGTCCATATCGAAGTCTGTAAACACGACTCCGCATATATCAATTTCTGATCCGAGTGGGTTCGATGAATGGTTCACTAACCCTATACTCGGCTGCTAAATATCACGCTTATTTCAACTCCAAATAAAACTTTATAAAATACTGTTGCATCCCAAAGAATCGCTTCTGGCAAATACTTCATTGCTTTATTAACGAATATTTCAGGAAAATATGTTAAATGATAGCATAACTTCAAGAGGGCCATTAATGCAGATTAGTAAGAAAAAGCTCAATCGGCACTTATTGCATGTTAAGTGTTACCGACGACTGATATGCTTTCATTCAACCGCTGAAGCGAGAGAGTGCTATTGCAAACAAGCGTCAACTGCGGCTCACGTAGTCCTCAAATCAGTGGGATCCATGGAAAAATGCAAACAGATCTCTTAAAGTCTGGCATCGACAGAAGCGAGTAACGAAATAGTGTAACTGTAAATAAGTCATTTCTTCTTTTTTAAGAGATGTGCCAATGAACTGAAGTGTACAATAATTAGCGAACCAAACTCGGAATTGGAAAACAGCTACCCAATGTTGATTGCCCATCACGAAGGAGAACTTGTTTGGACTGAGGTTGATATACTATGAGTGGAACCACGTTTGAAACGGGAGACGCATACTCAGCTGAGCGAAATGAACCCTTGATCATTGGCTAGCCGATGATTGATATTCGGTAAAAGAATATGAGACAGCTGTTTAGCAAGGATGCAGGCGCCCACCTCGTTGACGCAGCGAATAGCTGGAGGTAGCAGATGAATTCGAAGAGAGCGCGACGTCGACCCATGCTTCCCGAATAGAGGATGGTCGTCGGCAATATGCGCAATGACGCTCGCTCGCAGCAACGCACATAACACAGAGCAAGTGAAATGCAAGAGCGGCCGTGATGGAGGTGCTGTTCTACGGCATCGCCAGCCCAAACGCCCATACACATCGCCGGACTCGCCGCTCTCTTTTGTGCTTGCATAGATATGCGTTCACTTCGTTTGTTTCTCTCGACATTCGCTTCGGTGCTACATCGCAACCTATTCGGGAAGCATTCATCATGTGGTTACAACTTCACGAGCCACACATATGCTGATCGCACATGAACGACCTTTACTCACTTCATTGGTTAGCATCGCAACTGTAAATCGTGTTGCGTATTCGAAGCCACGTCCAGATTCTATCCGGATACGATTCGCGTGAAGGCGAGCAACGTTCGCGTCGAATCAGTGTCGAACGTGAGCGCCGACGCTACGCAGCTTTGGAATCCCGCATATTAGACCAATAAATTTCATGAATTGCCAAAAAAGATCACAATGAATGCTATAATACAGTAGCACTCCAATTTCATTCGACCGTTTTAACAAATTATGTGAAAAATAATCGTTCTTTTTTGTGAAGCGGTAGATATAAAAGATGATTCACTTGGTATAAAACGCATGCCAGTTTTGCGATACTTTCAAGTGAATATAACCCCTTTAAAAGGGATTCATCGAGGTTAAATACTATCTAAGAAGTGAGTGTATAGCACAAATTATAAAAAAACCAAATTCCGCAGCTCCACATTCAGTGGTTCCTCATTTACCATATCACTATATAGACAGACAAACACACATTTGCTACAATAAAAAGCTTTAAATCGATTAATGAAGCGCACAGAATAAATTAGAAAAGTTTCAGTGTTTCGTATGTTGATAACAAAATGCAATCCTCTAAACCGCACCCGGTGTACCACTGCTATAACAAGCAACAATAAGCCTCATAAAATATAAACATCTAATAAGCTGTACTCATAAAACGAGAGGGAATAAGATCCTCTACTAAGGAATATGGAAAAGGAGAAAAGAAAAAACCACAGTTGGGCTTCAGACAGGTCCAATGCCATCACAGAGGTACCTGACAACAATGTCATTTTCGATGAGGCCTTTCAGGTTTTGTAGAAAAGATGGCAGACAACATTTTTAAATCATTGGCAGTACCTTGAAAGGGCAAAAAATTAGAATATTTCGAAAAAAACCAAATAGAAGGGTGCTCTGCAATAAATCTACAAGCAAATAGAAAACAACTTTCAGGAGCTCCCAATCTAAAACCAAGAGCCTGAAGATGCGGCTGGACGATATCAGTCCGTTGGTGAGACGCGAAAGTCTTGCAACGGACAACGGACCAGGTGAGGCGAGAGTCAATGTGCCACACAATCGATTCAATTTGACAATATGTTGTACCCGACGACGCACAGCAGGCAAGCAGAGAGAAACAAAGAGCGCCGTATATGACATCCTTTCACTGTCTTTAAACTGAATATATGAGATGCGGCACGACTGTATTTAAGAACACAATGCTCTCCTTGTAATTACAGTAGAGGCAAAGTATGCCGCAGAAGCACCTCGCATCACCTTTTTGTGCGAACAAAAAAATGAAAAAAGCTGAAACACTGCAACGACACTGTAAAAGAGAAGCAGAAAAACGCGAAAACATGTTAGAATGCCAAAGATAGATAAGTCAAAAAACTCTTGCAGTATTTATTTGTCCTGCCACAGTCAGGCGATTGAAGGTAATCTGAAGAAAAAAGAAATAAACAACGGATTCTTCGCCGAGCGTTTGAAATAATTCATAAACACAGAGATGCTGCAGATGATGACTATTTTTCTTGATTAACTCGATTACGTTTCCTGATCTCTTCCGCAATACAAGGACGCAAGGACTATTTGAAGTAAAGACGTATCACTTCTTGGTGTTCTCATTTATGATATTTTCGGCAGGCAAACTGACCACTGCTGAAGGTCGGTGGTATTCTCAGCAATTTCAATGGCAAATACTCCAGCTTTACTCAGCAAAAGCGTTTCAAAACTTTTATTTTTGTAGCAGAAATCCATTGTGTTGAAATTTGAGCATTTCTTCCGCGCTGCCATAAACAAGCGCGCTGTAAACGCATCCCATCGACATGGATGTGCCATTGTGTATGGTTTATTCGAGCATACTACTACGAATGGTTTATTACTTGTTGACAGCTTGTGACACCAGCTGATGCGATGTGTGCAGTCACAGAAGCACATATCGCACTAAAATCCATATCACTTTTTTGCACGTTTCGTGATTTGTTATTATGCTGGAGAAATAATTACTGCAGTACATGGTCTTCAGTTTGTAAATATGAGCAAAGACCCATGCCTCAAATTTCGCTATCGCTGATGTTAATTATCAACGTTGACGTGGGTGGGCTACTTTTTTGCTCATATTTCTAGAGTTAGGCTCACTCTCAGCAATTTTTGGATAAGTTCAGAGTTATGATTTTAATGACTAGCTAGCTCAGAATTTCCTTAATTTCGGTGACCTGTAAAGTATAGTTGTTACAATAACAAGCAACCGTAGCATCCTGATTTTAGTTAAGTTCTATAAATAACCAATGAAGGAAGTATATAAATGAATGCTTACGATTGCGCTAATTTGCAATCTGCGAGTATGACGACGGAGCACTTTACATGATAGAGTGCAGTGACGGGATTACTGATTTATTGCAGATAACGATATTGCTTCACACAGGTAGCGAGAGAGGAAATCACCTACAATCTCAGATATACCACTAATTATCACTTGATAGGCCGGAATATCGAACGTTGTGCACGCTGTCCGCCACAATGCATTTCCATTTCGGTCTCATCCTCGCCATTCTCGGCCAGGTTTTACCCCAATCGTTGTAGGGTACTGAGGCCCATTTCCGTGCATTGTTTTAGCTATTAGATGACGCCACCTCGCTGGCTAGGCGAGCAGGCCATTACCTCCCTTCGAATTTAGCCGGTCCTCAACCTCTAGCAGGCATGGCCTGGTGATTCGGGGNTCCTCGCTATCTTTTTAAGCTTGTTCGTTAAACGCTGAACTCCTTCGTTAAACATAGCGAGATTTATTGCATCTGAAAAGATCATTTTATAAAACAAAAGTCCACGAAAAGGAATTTTAGAGAGGATTCCTATGGATCTGATAACAAAGCCAAACTCTATGAAGAATGACACTTTTTCCTTGCACCGATTAGATAGGATATCTGCTCGTTCGAGTGAATGAATAAAGAATTTCCACAAAAAAAAAAGAAATAGAAGAGGTGAAAACCTACCTACTTATGCGCTTTTTGTTGATTCTATGACCTGGGGAATTTGAAGCACAACCACCTATTTCTGTAAGGATGTCGTATGACGCTTTATTATCATACTCAGAAGCAAGCTCATGCAATTTCTCCTCTACTATCTGCTCGATTATAGGATGATTCTTATCCTCATTCATCACATTTAGCTGCCTCAGAATTCGTTCGACCTCGTCTGGAACGACCCTAGGATTTCTATGCTCCGCCTGAGGCAACCTTTTCAATTCGTCATGAAGGCATTTTTTAATAAGGACGCCATTCCCATAACGCCTTTTTAAAACGTCCACGACCATTCTGTAATTGGAGGCCGTAATTGCGTACCCAGCTACCGTTGCATATGCCGCACCCTTCAGACTACTGAGTAAGTAGTTGAGTTTATTGACGTCGGGTATTGGCTGCTGATCTACTATCGCCTCGAATGAGGACCAAAATTCACGCCATTTGCGTATATCGCCCGAAGAAGCAGCTAGATCCAATTTTGGGAGCTTAATTCTCGGTATCGATCTTGGCAGTTCAGTTACCTCATGTGCTTCAACCTTCTTTTTGTCCTGTAATTCGAGAAGCAATCTTGCTGCTTTCTATTTCCGGCTTTCGACTAGCTCAAGAGTTTCTTCAGCTTTCTCCATAACCTGGAGCACACCATTCTGATCGTCTGCCATTTGTTGATAAGTCCGTTCTTCCTCTTCTGCTTCATCTGCTCTTAAACCGATCCTCAAAGAGAGCCATTGTTCGTGATGTTTTTCTAATATACCGATGGCGGTATTTATCTTATCCACGTAGCTGTCAAACTCATGAACTTGGTCTTCGAGAAAAGCAATTTGTTTAGCTAAGGGGTCGTCAGTTTCCGGTACCTCTAACCCCGGGATTTCCTTCAGGTACTCTATCAGCCTACCCTTTGTGGGCCCCATAGCCTGCCGATATACTCCCGACATTGTGACTGCTTAACTCCCGGCTCGTGACACCAAAATTTTCTGTCATAAACAAACGAGATTGGCGGCCGTATGTAGACGACAGAAAACAGAATGGAGAGGTCGACGGTTTATTAGAAAGGAGATTAACATAATTAAGGTCACGATGCACGTGGAGTAAAACTAACAAGCTGCACAGGCCTGTCACAAAACTGGCGGTGCCAAAACGACAAACGAAACAAAAACAATCAAAAGCAGCAATCTTGATGGTGGGCAGGTTGGGCGACTTGAGCGATATATTACGCGCTAAGGGCGGGATACAGCTTTAGAATGTGGCACCTTTTACCAACTGTGGCAGGGTCTGATACAATGACGCGCAAAACCAATACATGAAAAACGAGGTGTCGGGCGATTGCTTTTGGCCGACAACAGGTTATCCGGATACGAAAGCGCCACTGCTTAATTCCTGCGGTTGACCGTTGTTCACCGCAATTTGTTTTCCCGCGCTGTCGATGATTTTCTCTTTGTGTTTACCGACTTCTCTGCCGAGCTCGTAGTTACTCGACAACTTCAACAGGGATGAATTATAATTGGTCTCAATAAACAAATTGGCCTGATTTGATGAGGGCTCGTCCAGTTGCGCCCTTCCCATCTTTAGCCAAATTTTTACCAATCCCCTGGTTGGCTCGTCGCAAGTTTGCTCACACGGCTCGGGGGATGCCTTTTTGTTCTGCGATCGCCCGGCACCTCAAACTTGGGTAATTAAACCTTGACATACTTTTAAAACAACGCAAAAACGTGACATAATCGAAAGACAATTACACAATCATCATAAAACTTGACGTGAGCCAAATGAGGTGATTTTTGGTGAAGAGCTAATAAAGGAGGTACGAACAAATGGCAAGAAGAATGCAAAACGTCAAAGCTAATGACGAGATCGCAGAACTTCGACGCATGCAACAAGCAACTATGAGAATCGAGTTGAAATACAAGAAAAAAAAACAACAAACGAAAAAGTGATGATGAGTAACGCAAACTCTCTACGCTTACACACGACCGCAACGCCGCTTGAGTAAGACAATATAGTCGCTACAGTCACAGGTCAACCCGGATCGTTCTGTGAGTCATCGCGTTGAGACACAGTCTGATTTATTGTCTGCAGCAGCCAAGTAACTCACTCGCGTATCTTCGCGACACGAACCTCTCGAGATGCATTACTGCGCATGTTTCCTTATTTCTTGTCAATTCGTTCATCTAACGAAAGGAACGCGAAGGCACAAATTGCATTGACCACTATGAGCTTTCTAATTCTGACGTTCTTAGGTCGTTTTTATGTTTCAGTATGGTATACAATCACATAACAGTTCGAATAATCCTGGAAGGAATATCAGCTTGGGAAAAAACGCGAAAATGCGCACGCTCATTAACATTCGAGAAATTTTTGAAGAAACAACTTGACATGTGCTGTTGAAATGTCGGTCGGTCGAGCAAAAACCTAGCAAAAAAAGTTAAGCGTAACACCGACTCAAATACAAGTTCGAACTAAACCTATTAAACAGGCAGTTATAGTGAATATGATGGAAGGGATTATTGTTTTGCTTTGTGTGACAATTCATAGATGAGCGCAAATAAGCACTAAAAGGTATTATTGAATCGCTTGTATTTCTTCAGGAAATAAAGCAACCATTCCAGCGCATCAACAGAACGTGCAGTTTGTTTTATGCTGACCAAATGTTCAAATCGTTATGGAATTCTCAGCAACATGGTATTATGTCGTCGCTCAAATGATTGGGATTTCGATGAATGATTATACACTGTTTTATGCACCGATTATGTTGATCTTGACCCATGAATTTGAGCATTGGCTACAAATCTAATTGTCATGGGCAGTTTTTAACGCATTTGTTCGCACTATCTTACCATATGTGTTTTATGCCATCCTCCCTCATCCCTGTGTACGATACAGCCAACTCGGTTTTTGGGCGATGAAAACGAGCGCAAATGCCTTTCCACTCTTTTCATCCCACTCTTCCTCATTTTTTTCGACATTAAAACAAACCAATAAATATCACCTCACTTACTCACTCAGTGCACAATCGCCGAAGCCGAATTCTGGATCGCTATCACTCACGTCCACCGCACACAGAGCAGCTTTTAGCATGCATGCGCAATCTGTGCAGTTATTGCTTAGTCATGACGCATTTCGACAGTTCACATACCTGTTGTTGCTTCGGTGGCTGTACGTTTCCAAATAATCAAAAAAGTTTCAAGTTTATGACGAGAAGTAATTTGTGAACTCTCATGTCATTTGAACGATTTTCAAGGATGTACCACCAACTTTCTCAAGCTTCAAGCGGATATGGCTTCTTCAAAATGAGAGCATTCCTCTAAGATTTAGCAGAAAGTGAATCATCCCGTGTAAACATTATCTGCAAAATCAACCAAGCCCTACAAACCGCAACGAAAACAAATCCATGAATATCGCCTAATACAAGTAAAATGAAAGATTTAAGGCAGGATTCAAATTTTCGAACGAATGTTGAATTCTGCGAACTTGAGAAACTGAGGGAAAAGGCGTACAGAACCGTCGCCAGAAATATGTGAATATAATTAAGCAGGCAGCAGCTGGCGAGAACCTGACTGACCGACGAGCCCGCTGGTTGAAAATGGAAAGAATACTTGAGCCCAAGAAAAGCGACAAATCAGAAAAAGCGCGAGAAATTGAGCACTTTATTCAGAAGATTTATATGAAAATGTGCAAGGAGAGGTTACTTTCGTTGCATGCAAAAGTGACGGGATGTTCTCCGAATTAATCGATTCAAAGAGAAGAAACGCGATCCAACACATGAAAAGTGAAGACACAGCAGGTAAAGGTGGATTGACTGGAGGAATACCGACAGCCAAAAGGGAGCAGTTAATAACACTACTGAAAAGGTTAGTTGATAACCCAGCAAATCTCCGAAGGCTTTGCTTACTCAAAAACAAGTCTGCTACTGCAAAAGGACAATCCAAATGAAATGAAAATCTGTTGCCCAATATTAGTTCTACCGATAATCTCAAAACATTTCTCGGAAGCAGTCTGCAAAAGGTTACAGCAGCAAATTCAGTGGGAGAAAGACGTCTAAAAGGCAGGCTCTAGGCCGGGCAATTCAACGTTTGACCAAATGAGCTGTTTACTGTTCGTGGACTACGAACAAACCCTCGTTTCATAGAAAGCGCCGNCGGTAGCAAATTCAGTAGGAGGAAGACGTCTAAAAGGCAGGATCTACGCCGGGCAATTCAACGTTTGACCAAATAGTGTCCTCTGTAAGCTGTTCGAAACAACTAGACAGCACAACTTGTCCTTGTATTTCCTGTTCGTCGACTATGAACAAACCCTCGTTTCATAGAAAGCGCCGACATTTGGTAATCAACCGTAAGTCCCTCGTCACACCTTTCGATGATCTCCATCGTTCGTAAGCCCCAGCACTAAACAAGGTCTACAGTCTGCGCACTCGGAAGGAAAATAATAGAGCAAATTAAAACAGGATTACGATAAGGAATCGCATTTTATCGCTCCTGGGCAACACAGACCTGCAATTCGTGTTCCATGAACGAGATTGGCAGAACAAAAGTGTGGACATCGGCGTGAAAAGGCTATCGCAGAATCCCGGGGCTGCATTGAATTGTAAGAAGTGGCATGCGAACTTAGGAGAAAACTTTAGGAGAAAAAGTTTCCACACTAAACATGAACAGCAACCGATAGGTGAATTGTTCAATTGTTTGGAAGCGTGAGCTAATTCATCTTTATGACACCTGCGCAAAAATACACAAAAAGAGAGAAACAAACGCATGGCGTAAGATTAAGGAGGTCTGGAAAGAATTCCGTCAGGAAAGAGAATTAGTTTGTGTTTAATTTTCCTACGGCACTTATCAGTTGTTGGAAGAGTTTTTCGATAAAGGCGTAGTGCCAATACTTCTTCAACGCTAGGAGACGTGGGCGGTTCCCACGAAAGTAGGCATTCTTTTAGCAGTGAAAGATTGTGAAAATGAACATAACAAGGACAAAGCTGGTCGACAGAAAACCAGTGAGTGGCGCTCCAAAGAGTAGCGAAAATGAAAAACTTTGTGACGGAGGCTGAAATGGGAGAATTTAGATAGTCGGCAAAATATCCTTGATGAAAAATGATGTGCGAGAGAGAGGTACTGCACGATGTATGCCGTCACTAACGGTAAAAAAATTAGAGGCTGACGTGCATTTAGAGAGGGGTGGCCTTTTGAGAACGACCAGAGGAGAATGAAAAACATTGAACAAAGAAGTGGTGAATGGAGGCAACCAGGAGTCTTATTTATTGCCTTGTTGGCTGGAAATGAAGTGAAGTGAAGCAAAAAATTTGAGTACCAAGAGCATTCTAGATAAATATTTTTCCACAAGGCTGTTCATTACCTCAGTTGCGTTCGCATTCTTCACGTCAAGTTTTCCATTAGTTATTACCATTTCTTTTAAATACAAAAACTTATATCGTTAAAGCTCTACTGAGGCAACCAAATGAAGTCGTCGCAACGGGAGTGATCGCGGTATAAGCATCGCACCAAGTACTGAGCAGGAAATCTGAAGTATATATTGCATAATGCGCGTATTGACTACGCATAGTATTAAAGGGTCTAGCGAATTTGTGGACTTGCCCCGTAGGACTCTGGAATAAGTGCTGGTGTTTGGATTCCATCTGATGATCCTTGAAGCACCACTTGAATGATCCAAAGGTTCATAACTTATATCTGAAGATGTAAAGGAATCATGCAAATGCGTTCCATTTGTATACACATTAACTAAAGGCAAACAGCAATCGAGTGGGAAAGCCGAAAGCAGAAGTGAAATGCAACACAAATTTGCTATTTGGGAACAGGAAGGCCCGAAAAATGCAACGCGGGATGACCTTGCAGCATCGTTATCATTCGTGAATAAAAATGTGAACTTTGGCCCGAGAGTGAAACAAAATTTTTAAAACTGATATGATGAGGTTCCAAATATCGCTGAAGGCTCAAAAATCTCGTCTCCCTCGAGATGAAGGTCACGACTGCTTAAAAAGAGCTTAGCTGATATCATTTCTGATTCACAGTACTGATTAGGAATGGTAATCTCAGAAAAGGACAGTTAGCAAGAATGGATGTTACTGGGCACTGACCAAAGCTGGTAAGTATTCGCGGTCCTAACTAGCCATCAAAATTCCACGGCCATCGTCGATCGTTCGTAACCTCTGTGGAACATCGCCTGCAGACACCGAAGTGCCTCTTGTCTGACGGCTCCGTACGAAAATATTTCCAATCAGCAGCAGCCATCACGGCCTCATTTAGGCGGCTATTACTAATTTGTACACCTGCGCTGGTAACTATGGTCAGCACTAGCCCTTCTAACGACAATGTACTACTCCTGCGGTCGACCCCGTACAACTTTTTATTCGGGCTATCACTTCATAGTATTTCTGCTGCTGCTAGGTAGCACTACCAACATCTCTAATTAGCACCACTACTTCTACAGGTTACTGGGAGAGGCCAGTTGCAAAAGACGACTGCAGAGAAATCAAGAGGTTGCACACCACTAGAGATTGTAGTGGACTTAAGTTTGTCCGGCGTAGCAATTAATTAAGTGAGCAATCAAGTAACATTTATTAACATGTTCAGTGAACGCTCAGGAGGTACAGGAGACTTGGAGGGGGTATTGTAGTTGTTGCCTGAGATTGTCCCCTCTATGACTCGTACTTGCAGGTGATCAGGACTAAAATTATTGTCTACCGCCACGCAGTCATTTGATTCTGTATTTATCAAATAAGAAAGGCCCAAATTTTATTCCCTTACTGTGCACAAACAAACCTAACTTTCCCTTCTTCTCACAAATTATGGACAGATTTCTCACTTCCCATTCGTTCCACTATGCAAATTCATGAATTTTCCATATGAGCCATCGATACTGCCGATCTCACTGCAACATGTATAGTGCGTTCGGTTGACAATAATAGTGACTTTGTCCTAACATGAACAACCGACGTCTAATTCTTTCGTAAAAACAGTTGTTGCTCGCTGCGGTCAAAGCACACGCAGTTGGGAGCCTTCAAGAAGGACGCTGTAAGTGACTTCACGCTTCAGCACCCCTCCTTTGAATTTGAAATCGGCGAAAACCCAGAGGTAAGTTATTTCGTTACTCCGGTAATATGCCCCTCCCCTTTACTTATTCATATGTCGCAAAAATGTGGCTTGGAAAAATACCAACAAAACAATTCGATTTTTTTCGTTCCGTTCTGCAACACATACATAGGAAAAACAACCGCTCATTTAAGATCACGTAATTTGGACAGAAAGTTGGTAGTTCCAGCACTCCTAACTGACATTAGTTGTCGTGGTAGAATGTTCATTTTGAATGAACAGAAGTCACCCTATTCGAGCAAGATGAAGCATCAATTTCAAGCAGACATTCTCATTCTCAGTTCAGTGACACTATAACGTTGCTAAGCTTGCCTGGTCTAGCGCCTATAAAAGATCCTTTGCCATAGAAAAGTGGCCTCGAGTGGGCGATGTAAAGCAGACATCTCATCATCGCGAAACATATAAGTCCAATGATTGACATTAGTTGTCGTGGTAGAATGTTCATTTTGAATGAACAGAAGTCACCCTATTCGAGCAAGATGAAGCATCAATTTCAAGCAGACATTCTCATTCTCAGTTCAGTGACACTATAACGTTGCTAAGCTTGCCTGGTCTAGCGCCTATAAAAGATCCTTTGCCATAGAAAAGTGGCCTCGAGTGGGCGATGTAAAGCAGACATCTCATCATCGCGAAACATATAAGTCCAATGAGTGACCACAACGCCAACAGGTACAATAGCGACAACACTGAAAATGTTATTGTTGTTCACTTCGGTATGCCCAGATCGGGCGCAGCTAAAGAGAGGTACTGTAATAATTAACTTACTAATGATTAACCAAGGGTTGAGGACGGATCACTTAAAATGATCTTGCTCGCTGAACAAAATGTGCCTATGGTGGTCCACATTTGCACCATTTACCACTACTTCATAAGTTTATTGGAATACTAGGGGATTTTTTTGTCAAACAAAATGCATTCTTACACCAAGAAAGTGGTTTCCTGTCGCATATCCTTCCGCTGTGCCAGAAGAATAATCGCGGCGAACGAAGCCGGTTGCGTTCGGCACGCTCCCGGATGTGTTTCCCAATATTCGTTGATTTCGAAGATCGCTCTACTGAAAACAATCTTCTGTCACTTTTATTTCCGTTTCTGGTGCACCTCGAAGGGTATTTGTTATAACTTCTTGACGTACGAGTGTCGCCGAAAGAAGTCTTTATCGGAGCACGCCGAGTACTCATAACAAATTGAATACAACGGAAGCAAGTGCCAAAAATTGTGGCCTATATAATGCCAATCTATGATGAAACGCTAGCATATTTGCAATTAGCAGGATTACGAAATGATGAATTGCAACCAAATGCCACCTTGCAGCCGTATGTTTTGCGGCAAATGTTTTGACATGACCCACCTCCAAAGTGGAAAGTATCACTGACAGCAGTCTCTCCACACTTCCAGTTGTCGAATACCGCAAACCTTTCACAACCTGTACCGTTGGTCGGCTTGGTACACCTGCATTAGAGTTTAGTGAATAGCACATTAGTTTCTGGACGAATTCGCCAGCAAATTTTCTATGGTAACTGTCGTGACGAGTGCACAGTGCTAAGTGCACTGTGCACTCGT
>QEWY01002002.1:25791-103151 GCA_006503575.1 Baylisascaris schroederi | reverse complement strand
ATCAACAACTTTTTGCACTGTGGTTCATGAGATCAAGCACATTTGCTAGCAGAATCTAGCACTTCTTGCAGAAATTTCTGGTCATTCCTAATACTACACATTCGTCATGAACTCGTTTATTTTTATATGCGCATGATTTGAAAGCAAGCATAGACTACAATGGAGACTGTAAACAACTTCAACAATATCGGCACTGCAATTCTTCAGTAATGCGTTCGCAGCACGTCTCGTCTGCCCATTCAGCTGCCTCAGTGCAAGCTCACAAATCGAACCCAAACACGCTGAATTCTTCGGAGGCGATGCCAATAGTTCCGTTGTCAACGCAAATATTCTGCAAAACGTTGAGGAATGACATTGATTTTGCAAGACCGTGGAAGATGATTAAAGACAACATCACGTGAACTCAAGGTGCCTCATACTCTGTCGCCATGAAATAAAGTTGATTGGAGCTGCAAGAATATTGTCGGATTTTGTATGAGAACTCGGGTCTTGGGAGGTTGCTGGTAATCGTTTGAACGTTGCACATTTTAAGTTTTCATGTAGCATGCAGCAATCGGGTGGCTACTGAAACAATGACTGGGAGAAGTATTTAAAGTATAATCGAGTATTGTGGATCTATTATAAAATCTGCCAGTTTAGTGGAGGAGCGGTTTGTGTTGTTTTGTATAATGTTGATTTTCAAAATATTGATTGAATGTAACGAGGAAACAATCTATATATGCAGAAAGAAAGAGATAGCTTCGTTAATAGAAAAAAAGAAAGTACCAAACACAAGTTTTCTAACTGACGTCTGAAAAGTCTTTAAAACTTTGAACACTGCAGATTGAGTGTTGCGCTTGAAGCTCCGTATCGTAGGTAGGTGGTCTTATAATTTTCGCATTTAATTTCAGATGCATATCTGGAAGCGGAGCCTCTACGCTTGGGGCGGTGAAGAACCAGGTTCAAGTTGCAGTACGTCCGTCTGCTCGGATTCCGAGCATGATGTTGAAGAAACAGAAGGTGGGGAACCAATGCTGGAGGATATTAAGGTAAAACTTTTAGTATGGGATTTTTCAAATGATACGAGCTAATGAAGAAGCGGAGCGGATCCTTTCGACTTTCTCCGTTGGGTTAGGCAAGCCTGACCTGAAATAAAACTGCGATAGCCGGTATAGCGCGATCCGTTGTGAATAAGACGTGTATTGAATCGTTCCG
Organism: Baylisascaris schroederi; assembly: GCA_006503575.1. Classification (NCBI taxonomy): domain Eukaryota; kingdom Metazoa; phylum Nematoda; class Chromadorea; order Rhabditida; family Ascarididae; genus Baylisascaris; species Baylisascaris schroederi. Next base: position 101,957 of record QEWY01002002.1, on the reverse strand, counting down.
ATGATAATAAATGGTTCCGTTACCAATCAACAGTGAATGTTCAATAGTTATTTTATTTTTCGGCTTCTTTTGTTTTAGTCGCGAAAGAGATTCCGCTTATCTGCGAGATTTCTAGCAGTATAAACTTGAGAAGGTCACACTCGAGCAGTCATGTAGAAGTGAGAATGAGGATGGAGCGGGGGGAGGGGAGGAGGAGGGGGAAAGTACTTGTGGAAATTTCATGAGCATGTTGGAAATGAAGGCGAAAGATGAGGACGAAAAATAAATTGAAAAACTTCTCACAGCGACTGTTAGGATAAGAGTTTTTGCAAGTATACCTAAAAGGATTTGAGCAGTAGTGCAGTTAGGTTTTAACCGAACTGACTCTTCTTACAAATCTACGGAAACGCCAGTTTTTATTTGCATCAACAAATTGATTACCAAAGCACTTTATGGCGGACATAAAATGAAAGTGTTATGAAGTCCGTTCTGATAAAGTAGCTTAACTATGAGGGGCAGTTGTAGACAATTCTTTAGTGTACTAAGTTGCCACTAGCTACCTGTCACCAGTGGACAATTTTTTTGCTGGCACATAGACTTCAAATTTTTTTAATGTTAGTATCGGAAAGTTTCAATGGAACTTCGATTTCATCGAAATTTCGGTTCTCTTGTCGCCTAAGTTTCAAGTAGAGTCGGCTATAGCCAAGTTTATTGCAAAAGAGCGGCTTTATTCGGCAGTTAACCGATCAGATTTCGTCCACTACGAAGTCGAAAAATGTTGTCTTTTTGTATTTGCGATGCATATTGTTCTTCAGGTGGAATTCCATTCAGAGACGGACGCAATGGCTTCACTCCTGGGGAATTTTGATCTCGATTCGAGAATGACATTATCCGTTGTTGGTGAGGAAAGCTAGTCCACATTAAAAGGGTCCGCTTATCCTGCTCTTGGATCAACGAATTTTAGTGGGGACGTATAAAATGCTTCTGCTTTTCAAGTGTATAGTCCCTCCCAAGTGGTCCCTTCGAATGTTTGGTTCCGCCTGAAGACGCGAACTTTTGGTCTCCAGTTTCATCTAGAAGTTCTCTCAGCAAAGGAAGATATTCGACACCTCCAACGTGATCTCAAGTATACTCTCTATTATATTTGCTCGAAATATAGAGCGCCTCCTCCAAGGCTGCGTTTGCTATTTCAGCCAGGAGTTGTGTTGGGGATAAAGGAACAGCGATGCGGTACAATCTTCCATGACAACGTTTGGATGCAAATATGAGGCTCGCTTTATCGTGACGCTGATGCTTGGGGATTAAAAGGTCTCAAAAGCAGATGTTCTAGAAGTGAAAAGTTTTCTTGGTCAGCGTGTGAAACAAGTTTCCCACAAACTTTTAATCAAAGTTTGAGGCTTTAGAAATGAGCTTCATCTTATTGTCTCTATGCTAATGTTCGTCTTATGCTCTAAACTGTTCATTTTTAGAATTTCTCACGTTTCATTTTGCATTCAAATGTGAGAGTTGCATTAGGAGGTTTCATAAAATATGCTGAACTGTAGTTAATTATAGTGTTTTATTACTGCTTTCTACTGTTTTAAAATTATTTCTGATGTCTGCATTTGTAATTGCATCGTTTCTTGTGATACGACATCTCTTGTGTACTGTTGCGGAAAGAGACTGCACACCCTGTGGATGTTAAGAAATCCCAGCTAGATGTGTTCAGGAACTGCATATCAGCGAATATTTGGCAGGGGTTGACTGTGAGAGAGGGAAAGAAGTGAAGAATGATGTAGAAATCCTCAATTTCAGGATATCATGTATAAATTGATTGCATCTTTGAAGTTGTATCACTGCAACAACATTCGAAAAGAAAATTTGCCGTTCATTTTTGCAGCAGTTTGCATGTACATTCTGTCGATGTGCCGCTTCTATAGTTTTTTTTTTTTCGGTGGATGGATCGATCATGTTCCTCTTGTTAATCGTTTTGCCGCATTTTTCTTGTGAGTGTAAATATCCTTGTACACAATGTGATACATTTCAACATTTATTTAAACGTTTATTCTGAAATTATTGGCAGGTTGATTTACTAAATGGTCATTATAGGTCAGTGGGGTCGACAAATTATTGAGGTCGACATCACAGCGGATGCTGTGAGCGCTTCATTGAGGAAATGAAGTAGCATGCTGGGTATTTACGCAAATATGCTTGCTGAAATTTGCGGAAAAGGCGCAATATTTGTTTCCCATCCCTAGTCCATAGTTGCTGAGATGCTGGTCACGTTACCTCCCTTTTAGTGCTCGATTTGTGGATGTTTAACATTTTCTTTCATTTCTTGTGAGCGCCAAATGCGAGGATCTTCTGTTGCGGTTGGTTTTGTTACATTCTAGGTAAACGCGGACCTTATCATGCTTTAAATTTTGCAACTTTTTCATGTGGTCACGCTAAAAATGGGAGGTGCCCAGCGTCATTGCAAAGGTGGTTGAGGGAAACTGTAATGAGTGCATCGCTGAGTTGATGGAACGTCTTGCCACTTCAGTGAAGGAAATGGGGCATAAATTTAACGACCTTGCAATCAAGATAGCGTGGCGGGAAGCGTGTCGCTGCTGACCTATCTGTCTGCTGACGATGTCGGCACCAAGGAACCGGAATTGTGAACGCGTTGAACGCTCTGAGTTTAACTGATAGCAGCCGAGATGTGCCTGCTTAATAGTCTTATGTATGCTGTACCAGCGGCCGTCGAGAGTCAAGAACACTTAACGTTTATGTATTGAAAGGTATAAATAAATATATTTCGTTATCGTTTGCAAGCAGCGATGAGAAATTAACTGCAGGGCAACGGGTACTCGCCATGCATTATCACGCTAATCGCCGTCATCACTCGACGATGGAAACATTTGAAGCGGAATCGTTTTGTAGTCGTCTCGATCACCGCAAACCGGCGGTTTCGATCTTATCTGCAACTATCCCCCTTTATCCGTCGTCCAATGTATCATTGTTTAGCCCCTACCTAATATTTTCCGTTATTCACTACTATCACTCTATGTCCGAAACCGTTCTCCTATGAGCTCATTTTAAACGATGCATTCGCTTGTTACGTAAGATATTCCTCTACGTTCCAAGTATCTGAATCCTCTGCGTTACACGTTGAGTTCATTTGAAAAGTTTAAGCCGAAGATTCATAAACATGCTGGATAGTCATATCAACTTATGAGAAGCCTATACATACTTCAAATTTTGCTCATATGGTCGAATACGACTTAATAGTAAACCTGTCGAAAAGGCTTGAATCGTAAAGGCAGGATGACAGAGTTTCGAAGTACGCTAAACATAACGAAAGAATAAAATTCCAAGCGAATTTTTGATAGGGGAATGATGAACCGTTTTGTTTAAAAGTTGCGTTTTTCGGAAAAACTGAAAAATACCTGTAACAGTTAGCGTTGCTAAGATTAAAAATTAGCGTCATTAGCGTTAGTTGGCGTTATGAGCTATTCAGAAAAGACTTTCATTCTCTACTAGAAAAGGCAGTTGACTTATTCAGCTACAGTAAGTGTTTTGCAACTTTTTCATGTGGTCACGCTAAAAATGGGAGGTGCCCAGCGTCATTGCAAAGGTGGTTGAGGGAAACTGTAATGAGTGCATCGCTGAGTTGATGGAACGTCTTGCCACTTCAGTGAAGGAAATGGGGCATAAATTTAACGACCTTGCAATCAAGATAGCGTGGCGGGAAGCGTGTCGCTGCTGACCTATCTGTCTGCTGACGATGTCGGCACCAAGGAACCGGAATTGTGAACGCGTTGAACGCTCTGAGTTTAACTGATAGCAGCCGAGATGTGCCTGCTTAATAGTCTTATGTATGCTGTACCAGCGGCCGTCGAGAGTCAAGAACACTTAACGTTTATGTATTGAAAGGTATAAATAAATATATTTCGTTATCGTTTGCAAGCAGCGATGAGAAATTAACTGCAGGGCAACGGGTACTCGCCATGCATTATCACGCTAATCGCCGTCATCACTCGACGATGGAAACATTTGAAGCGGAATCGTTTTGTAGTCGTCTCGATCACCGCAAACCGGCGGTTTCGATCTTATCTGCAACTATCCCCCTTTATCCGTCGTCCAATGTATCATTGTTTAGCCCCTACCTAATATTTTCCGTTATTCACTACTATCACTCTATGTCCGAAACCGTTCTCCTATGAGCTCATTTTAAACGATGCATTCGCTTGTTACGTAAGATATTCCTCTACGTTCCAAGTATCTGAATCCTCTGCGTTACACGTTGAGTTCATTTGAAAAGTTTAAGCCGAAGATTCATAAACATGCTGGATAGTCATATCAACTTATGAGAAGCCTATACATACTTCAAATTTTGCTCATATGGTCGAATACGACTTAATAGTAAACCTGTCGAAAAGGCTTGAATCGTAAAGGCAGGATGACAGAGTTTCGAAGTACGCTAAACATAACGAAAGAATAAAATTCCAAGCGAATTTTTGATAGGGGAATGATGAACCGTTTTGTTTAAAAGTTGCGTTTTTCGGAAAAACTGAAAAATACCTGTAACAGTTAGCGTTGCTAAGATTAAAAATTAGCGTCATTAGCGTTAGTTGGCGTTATGAGCTATTCAGAAAAGACTTTCATTCTCTACTAGAAAAGGCAGTTGACTTATTCAGCTACAGTAAGTGTGCCTTGATTTTGACCATATCGGACAACATCTCTACCGAATAAATTGTGCGCTGCCGATCACTAATGTCGATGGACGATGTAGCAACATGACTTTTTAAACAATGAGCAAAACAGCAGTTTGTTTGTTCGCACCTCGCTTGTCCTTTTAGACACTCGTATTCGCGGTGTATGATGTGCGAACGAATCTGTTTTCTTATCCTCTTCAGTATGCTTCTGAAATACAGAGGTACACCGACTTAACCAAGGAAGAAATCATGAAACTTGAGAGTGTCAGTGCCGAAGGGCGATTTTAAAGAATCCTTTTTATATGGCACACTTCTCCATAATTTCCATTCAATAAAATGTATAGGCCCGATCATCGCTGACTTGCCGGTACTGGTGTTTTTCACCACTTTTAATATCAGTATCCAAATTTTCCACAAAGGATGAACGAGAAATTGTCAGTAAAGTAAGGAAAATTCCGGATTTTATTGTTCTCACTCAACGGTGTTAGTTGACTGATGCGATCGTGAAAAAAATTCTCACACTTGTTTGCGTTTTCGACACTTCTGGTGATTTACTCTTACTTGCGGCGATTGGCAAGGACTTGGTTGTTCCTTCGGATCCACACTGGAACTGCAAAACATTTGCACTTTAAGAAACATGTACAGCAGCATTGACTCACTTTGCAACCCGGCGAAAGTCACTTCAACACGATGATCGGTGGTACTTTCAGGTGATGCAACATTACTGTCAGGCATAGCGCTTATATTTCCTATATCAGATGGAAAATCTAGCATTATGATGAATAAAGACTTCACTAGTGCTCCAAAATGGTTAAAATACTACTTCGAAACGCTGGGTGGATGCCTCCATTGTGGCAAGGGTTGGAGAGATAAGGCAGAGAAAAAAGGTGCTGAAGAATGACCTTCATATTTGGCTTCTGAAACATTTAATACCATAATCTTCAATAAAGCCACTGTGCTTTCTCGTTACTGGGCGTTAAGCTGTAGCTTTCGTAGCTTTCGAATAATTATAGCGGCCGTAAGTCGCCAAGTCACAAATACAAAACGCACAAATTGCAGCAGCCTCCTCTGAAGTTCCCTCCCTAGTAACGGATTTTTTGACGATCATCTGGGTTATTCCTTTGAAAAAAGATGTCACAATGTGTTTTGAAATATAGATGAATGATATCGGTTGTACTCATGCACGAAAAAGTTTCAACACTGAAAAGTGAAAGCTATGACGAATTGATGTTAGTGGCCGTATTCCAAAGATGATCCCCAAAGAAATTTTTTCCGGAACATTCAAATTTTGAGTCCTTTCAGAAGTGATGCACAACTCTTCCACGTCTCAATCGAACATATCCCCATAACATTAAAGGTATGCTTCCAGAGGCTAGTTCTCAAAAACCGTATGGAACATTGCAGTTGTTCCATAGAACAATATACAGAGCATTCGCCTGTTCACTCAGTGATCGTCACTTTGAGTCTCTACATATGCAACTAAGAGAAGCGCAAACTTTTGTCAAGGCTGGCGAGTACGATGGGGTCATCGTCGTCTTATTAATATTCACATCATCACTCGATTCCGTCTTTTTGCCCTTTCGCTGACAGCATTGTGCAATAAGTGAGAACGACCCGATGAGAAAAAAAGTTAAGACTGACATAATACTGCAATGAAATAGGGTGACTGACGATCAGTACCGGATGGAGGGTTGTTCGAAGTACGGGCCCGTAACGCAGGAATGCTGATCTGGAGTACACAGTAGTTCACGTTTGCTTTAAAAATGCCTCTTTCTCATTTAAGAGCTTTAAGCCAATATAGATTAACAATGTCGAAATCCCAAAGACTAATCTGAATAACTAAAAAACGCCAGACATCTAATGCTGAATATCCTCTCCTAGAAGCTTACCTATGTTCTAAAAGAAAACCTGCACTGCTCGACAACTTCGTTCAATATCGAATGATGGATTACTGGCCCAAATCTTCTAGATGTAATTCTTTTCCGTGTATTCTCGACATTTTGACGTCGATATGATTGCGATGCCCCGTTAAACCTTCCACGTTTCCAACGGTCGAATGTATTGGCGATAGTATACCATAAAGCCCAATTTGACGGCGCATACAGTTTGTAAATGATTCTGGTGGTCAAAGTGTGTGTTCCTCGGAATAGGTGTGAAAAGTGTAGACTTTAGGAGCGTCAATGACCGTTTATACTATAGGATGCATTGGTGAATTTTGGTCAAAATATGACCAAAGTTGGTCAAAATAGGAGCGTCAATGCAAGAAACTGAAGATTGCTGTTGAAAATGATGTGGGAAACAAATCTCTTGTCACTGCTTGCTTTTGAAAGGTGCATTATGTCGAGAAGGATAATAAACCGAACGATGTAATGGAATTCGAATAGCATGTATTAGGCGTATTCGATTCTTGAACAACTATGCATACAGCACTAAGAACAAACAAACGTACAGTATTCGCTCCCACCAAGATGCTTACCTCAGATCTGCATTCATCCTACCCAACAATACCGTCTTGTCAAATCGAGCACTCCGAGGCCAGCTCCAAAAGCATCCAACGACCGCTCCGCACAAGTCTGCTACAAATGATAGCCGCTCTTTCCTTCCCCACTACGCAATAGAATAACTTTTGCATTTTTTATCGATGTCAATATGGAAAATCGTCGTTTCAGCTGTCTGGTATAGATTATATAGATTTTTAGAAGGTGCTCCACATAGCTTATCAACCGACGGAAAAGATGCTCAATTAAAATGTATAAGACTCAATATGTAAATGATGACCTTTTCGATTACCACCTAAAATAATTTTCCCGGAGGAAGTTTGCTCAGGCAGCATAAGGCATCAGAAATTTGGGCTTGCCAGCTGATCGATCATTAGGAATCGTTTTTGCCGTATCATTGAGCTTGCTGATCAATCAAATCAATCATCATCAGCCAGCTGATCGATCAAAAGCCTTGCTCCTAATGGACAGGTTTTCATGCTCTAAGCACCTCTAGACCCCGTGAATACCTGGGAGACCTTTTTTGCTCTACGCACCATAATGTGTGGATCTTTATTGAAGCACAGGACGTTTCTCAATTTGGGCTCATATTTTGCACAATGACCCTGTTGAAGGTCGTGTTGTAAATGCTTCAAGTTACTGGATTTAAAGCGGTCTGACAAGGACCGGCCCAAAATAATGTTGAGGTAGTTCACATTTCGGTCTAGGTAGTAATAAAGTCGATCACTCACCGTGAGCGGAGTTTGACCCATCCATCCCCTCATGGTCACGAATTAAGACTGGTTTCGTTGCACAAGGGTGTGACCAAACCCAATTCAAAGCCGTTTTGATGATATTCAAAGTAAAAGGAGAAAAAACGCGAACTCTTTTTGCTTTTGGTCAATTTTTGAGCTAGCAAGTTTTAGCGCATTAAGGTCGTCGCTAAAGCACATGGCTTTGATTTCATACTATAGCGAAGTGATGGATTTTGCAGGGTTTCCGCTAGTTGCTTCAAACTATGCGGTATTCTTCCGGAACCTTGTATTGAATTCGATGCAGCTGGTTTATTTTAGTCCGAAAATCCAAATAACTCATAAGCTTTTATTGTCATGCAATCGGAGCCTATTAGAAATTTGGAGAGCTGCTAGAAAAGGTATTTTCACCTGAAAATTTGTTTTGTGGTTTTGGTATTCAAGTGAGGGAGAAGCCGAACTAGCAGAGCATTGCCTAAACGCTTCATAAAGAGCACCATCAGTTGGAAACCACATCTTACTTTTCCTCGACTACGAAATGCCTTCTGTTTTCAAGCAAGTTTTCGTTCGATACTCCGGTCGGCGCTTAAGCATTATAATCCCATTTGGTCATTATCAGCTGCCACAGACATTCGATTAAAGTATGTCGATTAACTGAATATGTGCAGCGTTGATACACCAATCAAGACAGAACAGCGGCGATGAGAGAGCGTCATGGCACACCAAGCTTCATCTGCGCTACCAAATTAGAGACAATCTTCCGAATATTCACGTTGATAGCATGCCGTCGTTCGCGGTGTTTGCACCGCTCCGAAGACGACGCCCGTCGAGATTAAAACAAAACGCGAAAGTGCGAAACATTATTTTCAATTCGTTCACATTTCGCATTATACGTGTACGGAACATATTATCTGAATAAGTAACTGAGGTTTTGAATGTCCTTCTATTCGCACGCAAACGAAATCTATTTCGACTCTTCAGGATGTTCGTCTCTTGAATTGCTGTTTTATCGCTTTTGCTATCACTTAATTGCTAATCGCAGCTCATTACTATTCTTTCATTTCATTTCCTTTTTAGATCATTCTGTTAGTTTATCGGTCGTTAATTTGCCGTCGATGAGTGAATAAACGTCCAGGTTGCTTTCATTCAATTCAAATGAAGACAGCATCGTTCGCACAAGCGATCATGCATGAGCGGAGATTCTGCGATTACATATCGAACTTCCGAGTTCGTCACTAATCTTCAGAAATCAAAACACTACTGCAAAACAGGTGCTTCAAGATGTAACGTTTAAGTTGTCCAGGAAACTTCTGTTACGGTAAGTTGCTCAACGCAGCATACGCATGAACAGATGTTGGCTCTTTTCATCATAAGACTTTCCTCATTTGAAATGTTTTTCCCGTGCGCGTCTAAATTGGCACAAGAATTCTGCAGTGTCTATGCTTGTCGTCCTATTTCGATTNGTATGTTGTTCGCTAATCTGCATAAACCGTTGTCCTTAATGAAGAATTGTTTGACGAGGCAAAAGTGAGGTGTAGCCATGGGTTGCATTTAAAGTACAAAATCTCTCCCTACTGCCAGCTATCCGAATTCTATGTACTCAAGTTAACCATAATTGACGAGATCGACGCATGCACTTAATGCTACAAGTGGTTGTTCCCTGCGCAGGTTTATTGAAAAAAAGGACCTATGCATATCAAACTACATGCGATCGTTTTGTTCCATATCTCCATTCGGTGATTTTGTCAACAGAAGATGTGAGGTTGTTGCAGTCAGCTGTCAGCTTGCAGATATACTTTTGCAAATGACCGACACAATCCTGTTTGCTATGCAGTGATTCGATGACGCCAGTTGATACACCTTTGGGGCACTCTTATATACAAAATAATAATCCATCGCAAAATTTTCAGTCTGCGCATTAATATTTGCCGTGCTATATCGGCTCCTCGAAAATCGTTTTCTTGTGTCCAGGTATATTGAATTCGTTGTCAACCAACTGCTTTCATATTTATTGGTTGCATCATTTCGCATCATTCAAATTTACGCATTTCGAACGACAGCACTGCCAGTCCAACTAGGAAACGCGAAAGTTGCGCTTCCGCAAATTCGCATATCCCAAACGAATTATGAAATCCAGCCGCGTTTCTGCGTATATATGTAGTATGTCTGTCTGTCTGTCTTATAGTTTCCACTCCACGTCAGCTGAATTTAGAGCTAAAAGAATATGGGAGGTGTAATGCGCAGCCTAAAGTAAGCTGCCTGAAAATTTTACACACATTCGGCACCTGTGCGGTTCTCGTTGAGCACAATTCGATGACAAAAAAACGAGTAATTTTTAGAATATTCGTTCCATCGATCGGATCAGCTGATCTGAAGGTGTTTCTCTGCATGTTTTAATTTGGGTTGGGATTGTAAAATAGGTCGATTAATTAAATCCGATGCAGGTGTGGATATAGTTGCATTATCCTCTTTCCTTGCTTTTTTTCTTGTCTACAGTGACGACGCTGTTGCTAGCTGATGAAGTGGTGTACAGGACGAGGACAAATGTTGGCCTCTCATCTTGCCGCGGAGTCGCTTTTTCGCAGGACGGCAGGCACTCCTCCAATGTTCATCAACCACCTTCGTTTCCTTCGTTATTTGCTCCATATTCGATATTTTACAAAGGAAGGGAGCATACAGTGTCGTCGAAATGACGGTGGATAACATGATAAGTGCAATTGATAGACGAAATTTTCAAACCATTCGTAGAGGTGGAACACTTGTTTCAGTTGTTGTTTGTGCATTTCAAAGCTAGCAAACACCATTTATAATGCTTTCATTCAGGGGAAGAGCAACTAACTCTGCACCAGTCTCCGCTGAAAATGAAGACTCTTCGGGTGGGTACACACCTTACAGGATGGTATCGATTCCAAGCTACAAGAACTAGTCACTAGCAGAATCTGTTACAATCAAGGAGAAAGTTCTTCCAAATCCTACCATTGTGCGCACGAGCTGCCGTCGGGCAAGGAGGTAAATCCTGATTCATTTTTACATATTTGTTACATTTTTTGATCAAAAATTGCTGAGATTGTTTGTTTGCAGACATGTATCGTATGCTGTCGTTTGCTGTCGTACTTTCACTGCATAAAAACTTGCAGAAACGCATTTCTGTTATCTATAGCCCTCATTATGTCCTTCTGTCAAGGCTTCCTTCAGGATGGCAAGTATGAATTTCATGTTTTGTGTGGCAATCCTTTTAAGTATTGCTGCACCACTTAGTGCAGGAACACACGCATTTTCATCGAAGAAGCAAAAAATTCAGGACAGCCATCTGCCATTCTCCTACAGTCAGTTTGCCATGGGAACGATGAGATAGTTTGAAAGATGAAATGTTTTTCAAAAAGTCGTTTTTTTACAATATTAGCTAACGTTCCCGCTCACACTGCTGCTTGTGTTATTTTATTTTCGTTTCTCGTAAGATATTTCCGTCGTCAGTAGTTTCTCTTAGTTGGATATCGAGGAGCATGGAATAGTGCTACAGATTTTGTTGTCACATCGACACGAGTGCAAGCTTCGTGAATCTGCGGAGTATGCTTTCACTTCTGCTGCTGCGACAACGTATTTCAGCCTTTCCCCCATGCTAATCCTCTCTTCCCTCCTCCACAACCTGCACACTATCACTATCAGGCTGTGCATTGTTTTTGATGATTACAGCTGCTGGTTTTTTTTGCATATTCCGAGTTTAATGCTTACTTTTGTTACTCAGCTGTAATGAATTTGAAGCAAAACCGTTCGTTACGTCATACAAAGCGGAGTGTGGTAGGGACCGCTTAGCACAGCTTATGCTTGCGCCGATTTCGAAACTTACCGATGCTTCTTGATTTGATGAGGGAATGGGTGGGGGCGGACTCCAGCACAGTTCTTGTGCATCAGTAGCTGTAGCACTTCCTACCGTTTTCTGCATGCTTTTTTCGTCGGAACAACAGGAGAAGTAAGGGCAGACATTCTCCAAAGGTCCGTAAGTTCGCATGCCTTCTAACGCTGCCTCCTTTTGTGCATATATGGGCAAGCGTGTGTACCTTTTAGCTATTGTCCCCATTTTCCTCCCGTTGTTGGATGTGACAACTTTGTTCGTAAAATTTAGGACCAGATACACATGTGAGTGCAAAGAACAGCGAACTCAAACAGTGGATTTTATCAGTTGATCAGGTTGTGTGAATTAGTCACAGTTGTCACCTTTTCACCGTTTCTTTTCTCCGCACTCAAAATTATCTCCACTTTTCGCGAACTGTCTTTACCACTGCTGGTGCTGTCAATCCGTCGACATTGCAGAGCCACTCTTCTGCGTTTCGTTCAGTTAAAAGAGCGTGCTGATGTGTCCCGTGTGCAGCTGCTTCTTTGCAACATAAGTGACCGTCCGTTGCGATACAAACTGAAAAGCGAAAGTGGAGCTGAGATAGCAGTAAGCTCTCCTCGTTTTATCCTTTTTCATCATTTATGCTAGAAACGAGGTCAGAGAAATAGTGGATTTCCTCTACTTACAGGCTCGTTCCATGAGCATGCTTGAGAAGCTGCTGCTTCCGAGAGTTGCGACTGCTATAGCTCCTCTTTCTTTCCCCTCCTCCAATTCCTCCCTCGCCACTTCTCTCCCACCCCTCCACATCAAACACTAGTTCCTTTCCGAGTTGATCTCATCGAGTCCGTTATCTCGCGTACTGACACATGCTTCTTGAATGATCGTCTGCAAGAACGCTAACAGCTAGAAAGCTGACACTTTTCCAGTATATGTGTGTCTAACCTAAAATTTCAAGAATACACATGCTTCTCACTTTTTGTCAATATGACGTTCATTTTCATATATGTGAACGGTGCAAGTCCCCTCCTTCCACAATCCACTGTGGATAACTCTTCCGGAATATGCACGTTCTGTGAAACTGCGGATAACGTCTGGCTGCTATAGACTTACGCAAACACGAAACCAACTGCAGCTATGACAGTAGAGAGATTGTAAGCAAACCAGACTGGTTCTGAAGCACGGAGGTGACAGCCACAATCGATTTTAACCTGGCAATTTCAAAAAACATCTAACTTTGCTCTGCCTCACTTCATTTTCGACCTAAGGCGTTTCAAAAATGCGTCAGGGCTTGAATTTTGGCAATCATTTTCATGGGAGGGGAGGGGAGAGGATTTGTAGATACACCAGTTCATGTAATGAGACGTTCGATTCTGATCACTGTCTTTCCTTTGCTTGTATACTCCTTATGTCATCAGTTGGTTTCGTCTGTCAAGTTGTTCGAATCATTTTGTACATACAGGAAGCAATAGTTCATTGTACAATATTGATTGATTGATTAGAGTCTTTGTGCAAAAGAAGAAAGATAACACAAGCAGCGGAGGAAATATTAAGCTCTTTACGCATGTACTGCATTGCCTTTGTGCACAATTTTTTTCCTTATGTTCGGAACGGTCAACTGAAGGTGTAATTTTGATGTTATGATAGCGTTATTTTATATAAGCATTACCGAGTGGTAAAGGCTATGTGGCAGCACGAGGTTCAACCCGATTCGTTCTTACATGGCGCCGTCCAAAAGATCTCTCAAGCTGGGAGAGGGCACCACATCCGAAACTCCTCTTAACCACTCAATTCATGGATGGGCATAATCCTGAAGACAATAAGCTCACTGCAACCAGATTCATCGGTCAGCAATTTCATGTTGAGCTCTTTACACATTCATTGTGTGGCGATTTTACATAATCTCACAATGGAGACAATGCAGACGAGCATATCTCGACAATCTAATTCGATGTCTTGACCAACTTTGAAAACATTTTAGAGAAAAAATGCGCTAGTGTTTTGCGAAGCGAACTCACTGACCGCTCATATTACTACCACCTTGGAATGAAACCGTCAAGTTGGAAAGGGGGTGCAAAGCATCGAAATTTAGCGAAAACAGATTCGTAGTGTTATAGACTTCTTACCCCTGATTTGTAGCCACGATTTAAAGGGGTTTGAAAGAACAGCCTAGAAAGTATAGTACCAAGTTTTGTTGACTACGCAAAGCCCAGAAAAAATGGAACAAGGGCTAAGGAGTAAAAGTTGCTCTAACTTGTTTTATTTTCTTGCATCGAGAAAGCATACGACTTCTACTAATAGGCAAGCAGTCGTTCAGTTAGAATTGCTTAAGAGAAAGCCAGTAAATTTCAGCACGTGTATCACAGCTTGAAAAGTGTGATGCTGATAAACCGCCAGTTGAGCAACTTATGTTGGACGCTGGAGCCAATACGAAACGTGCGTCAGCCGAATGCGATGGGAGGGAAGAGATGAATGTCACTAGGTTAGCGGATATTTCCACATTTGTTGCCGCAGTTATCAACATTAGGAAATAGATTTTCTTTGAGTTTCCTTTCTTAATGATATTGTTTTAAACGAATATTCCATCAAACACGCTTTGCTGAAAGGGCGAGAGTGCTTTCGAATCCCCATGCGCAGGTCAGCCAGTAACCAACATACGCAAAATAATAACGGAACGACCAGTGATGGCTTCCCTCCGAGGATGACCAGTTATGCATATTCCGCACCAAAAATCATTGTTCGCTTAGATTTTGTCAGCAGCAAAAGAAATATTCTTTCCTAATTTTTTGTTGCTTAAATTCAGCAAAAACATATGCAGCACATAATCGGTTATTACGAAGCTGAGTATAGAGGATCATTGCCATGGTTTCAGTAGTCCTTGAGGCGTGAAATCGTCAACACATGCACGCGAATATAAAAAGCTGTCTGGATGAATTGTGTTGTGTTCCAAATGAAAGTGTGATGAATTGTGTTGTGTTCCAAATGAAAGTGTTGATTTTCGCTTTCAATAGGAACTTTTAGCATGAATCGCAGTAGCTTTTAGATAAGTTTTGTTGCGTATGAATGAAATAAATACACAGTTAGGAACCGTTTTCAGCTCACATCGATCTGCGAGTCAGCCACGCAGAGCTTACGATAGTGTACTCGACGAGTTCATTGACTGGATATGCGATCAGCCACGAAGTGTGCTCTCTCTTATTACCATCTCCGCTCTCATTATGTATTTAACTGGTGTCGCCGACTCTAATAACAGAAGTCGCGAATTTTACAGTGCTCGTAATTATGATATGTAAATGAGGTCATACAATGAGACAGTCGTTTGATTGCCTAATGAGTGAACTATAATTTACATTTCCATTACGCTTCTGATATTCGACAGCGGTTTCTAAATGGTGATTTGCAGTACTCTGTCACATTGGTTTGGCTAATGTGATGCTGTCATCGAATAGGCTCCATCTTTCGCGAGGAGATGTTGCATCACTTGTTCAAAACCTGTGCACACTCGAACACAACAGCCATGCAAACTTTATACTCATCAAGTGGGAAGTGCACAGTGATGGATGCACAAGCAGGTTTATGGATATATTGCGAAATGAAGTAACGAGATGATAAGTGACTGATAAGTGCGCAGCAAACACTTTCAGCTATTCTATTGCATCGAGGACAGCCGTCTGAGCATAGTCGGTAGAGACTGCAGGCAATGTTGCATGCAAGACTCTAACATCTGCATCTAGTGGTGATCCCTAATGCATCCTCCAATAGTCAGGAAATGGCAGAGTATTACGACAAGTTTCAATTCAGGAGGATGTAAGGTATAGATCGGACGGGAATATTGCGCTGCTTAAGGTAAGTCAAAGAAGGTCAAATGCATACAAGCGGATCAAACAAGTGTCCAGCATGTGTCATGAGCTAGCCTAAGGCAGAATCGGGAAGATATAAAAGTAGTTGATGTGCTCATGCATTCATTTCAGTTTTTATACTGTTCTTAAGGCCGAGACGGCCTGCATTTGGCCTTTGGAGTGCGTTAGGAAATTGACAGCAGTGTGGAATTCGCCGGGTGCGGCTACGAGATCGTGCCGACATTTTGCACCTCTTGGGGGACGGGGATAACTGCGACATCCAAATTTGGTCAGGCTCTCTCTTGATTTTTGTCCATTCCTCATTGTTGATCACCTACTATCCTTACGCACGATTGTGCAGAATGCAAGCTGTTATTTTGCAACTGCATCCTGAGAGCAGCATATGGTATTTCTCTTCTTTTATCCCTCTCCCTTCCCGTATGTTATATATATATATATATATATATATATATTATATATGTATATATATATCAGTCGCTACATCGAGCATAAGCCCTTGCTTCAACCTCGTACATACTGACTCCGTTTTTCAATGTAATAGCGACTCCTGAGGCGTTAGTTGGTGTAAAATATAAGAACGTGCAGGCAATGTCGTCTGGTGCCCCGGTTTCTTGTGATCTGCTGCAACAGGACTTGATTGTATAAGGCTTTTCCGGTAATGGATTACGGTGACCACATTTTGCACTTCCAATTTTGTGGCATTCGTTGTTCTTAAAAGACCACTAAATGTCACAGGTACTCTGATGTGCTATAAGTTTAGTCATGTGATACAAAAACAGTTGAATTCATCTGAACAGGCAATGTTTTTATGTGAGCCCACACAGGACCTGCTATACGAACTGCCAGTTGTGTCCCACCGGCTGTACAGACGGTTTTTTGGATGGCTTACCAAATTCCTTTTGGGAGGTCACGCCGAACATGTTTGCTGACTCCCTTGCCATATGTCTGAACGTAGAGCTCGTTAGCCCTTTAAACGACCCGTAAAAGCGCCAGTGACGGTCGATGAAGGTAGTGATGCAACCAAGCGTAGCAAATTTGTGTTGTTTCTGATCATCAATGTCTTCGAGCCATACCTATAGCATCAAAACACGACTGGCGTACTCACTTAGGGATGTGATATGGGAGAGACACGATATTGCCATAGCATATTTTAGTCTGGCTCACTGATCATCCAAGTACCGTCAAATCGAAAGCGGCAACGATCAGTGGACGGTCTAACATTTAGAAGTCTCTCTCAAATATCGCACCAATGACTTATATGCGGTTTGTACGTAGGTGGTTTGTACAGAAAAGGGAGCAACGAATCGGGAAGAGGGAGCGTTACGAAGCTGAAATGACAGTTAAGTGAAAGAATTAGGCTCTCACAGGTGGTGCCTGGTTATGGACACGCAGTATTACGCAAGACGGGTCCTCGCTACATGTGTCAGCGAGAATTCGCTTCCAACCATCCTCCCAACGATCATTTATTCCGTCTTGTTTCGATGTTCTACAGAATCACGCCCGATATTCTTCTGGAGCAGGGAAAGGTCAGTTTTAGTTGCTTTCATGTATTTTTTGATGAGTACCATTCAGAGAAGGGAGGGTACCAAAAGAGCAACTCGTTTACACAGTTTTGCAAATATGAACTGAGAAAATCTGTTGGATGCATGGGAAAAAGCCACGTAAAAGAAATGCTCCAAATGGACCTTAGAGTTGGGGACTTGCTGAGCTAACAGTATATGTCAGTTGCAGTTGCGCTGGCGAGTTGGCAGTTTGAAAGATAATATTCAGGTATCGCTTTAAAAAATTGAAACATGGGAAATTTGTTGAATAACCTCTGTATCGGTGGTTTTTGTCTCGAATTTAGTTATCTTGAAAGGAAAACCAGTTGAATAGCTTGTTTGCTTGATAGCGAAGAGGGTGAGCTTAGCACATTTGAACGGTTGTGGTGAGTTGAGCAAAATCTCTGTTTGAATAGAAATGCCCCGAACATGTCGTGTTCAATTATGAAGCTGGTAGGACGCTAATTGATTACGAAAGTTTACAGCACTGGATTGTAGCGTGAGGGGAAAATCTTTGTGATAGAGGCTGACTTGTAATTACGAGCGTGGAGAAGTCAGCGTTTTATGTTATGTCACCTAAAAAGCATCCAGTGGTAGTGACTGCTAAGAGAGTCTTTTTGAAAGGGAGAATAAAACTCCCTGCCAATCGAAGGGGATGATGAGAGTGAATATTGTATCGTGTTGACCGATGTGGATGCTGTGTGCTTTTATTAAGGCGAAAAACCTAAGGCCGAATGTTGGCGCGCATTCCGGTGTGCTGCTGGAGCACTTTGGCATGACGGTGATGTCCTTCTATACTGTGCTGTTGGGTGTGTCGAGTGCAATGGGTTGCCTCTCACAGCTGATTTGGTCTCGCGCGACGGGGCTTGCAATCTAGAGACCGAAGTTGCACTCAACCGAGGCGTTGATGGCTCTCGCTGGGAAGGCTTCCGAACAAGTGATGGTTGAATCCTGTGCAAGTCCTCAATCTGTTACTTTGAGCAATGAGGCTGGGAAGGTCGTTTTAGAAGGCTACGATGGAGAGGTGGGAGGGGAAGTGAGTATGGAGTGTATGGAATATGGTAAGGCGGTGACCGCAGAGGTAGGTGAACGTGCGACCTTAAGCTCTCACGGCAATTTCACTTATAAAAGTTGGTTTTATTGAGCCGTTGTCTATAAGATGCTGGATTTTCATGAACGTCTGCGTTTGCATAACGCGTGAAACAGTGGGGAGGAAGCGAATGGAGGGAGGAACGCTATAGTGATTGAGTTATTGTTAAGAAGATATTGTTAAGAAGACGAGTGAGGGTATCGGTGAGATTCGCGGCAGTCATTTCTATTCGAGTGCTGTGTTGTCCTACGTGCTGCTGTTTTTTGCTGTTCTCGTTCCCTTGTTATGCGTAGATACTTGTGTTGTTCTGTTATAGCCCGATAAAAAATTTACCGGCGACGATGCGTTATTCTAAACAACATTGCTGTTTATCATCTATGTGGATGTGGACGTACCGAGAAGTCAGCTGCGGAG
The DNA here is from genome assembly GCA_006503575.1 of Baylisascaris schroederi. Taxonomy (NCBI): domain Eukaryota; kingdom Metazoa; phylum Nematoda; class Chromadorea; order Rhabditida; family Ascarididae; genus Baylisascaris; species Baylisascaris schroederi. The sequence goes on along the minus strand of QEWY01002002.1, from coordinate 83,336 downwards.
CTGGGACCTCGGCGAGCACCGTGCACTACCGTAAATTTCATAGTGATGACCCGTTGTATGTTTTTGAGTGCTTCGCCCCGAACATTTGGTAACTGCGATCGTGAATTGCATGAACTGGCTGCCTTTCCGTTGAAAAGTCTGAGTCTGCACCTCAAGCACAAATTCCTCCTTACCTAAAAGTTCTGCAACGCTAGATGAACTACTGGCCAAACATATCGGAATATCTTTTCGTTCTTGTTCCTCGAATATTTGTTCTTGCATCGCAATCGTCCAGTTTTGATCTGCAACCATCTTCATGTGAATAGCCGAGCCAGCAACTCGACCAGCTTCATGAGTTCGGTCACATGCGTGCCTGACGCAGTACGAAGCTTAGACAAGCTTAGGTAATTAGTCCAGATCTTCGCGGCTTGCTTCGGTGGACGAAAACAGTTGGTTGTTTGAATGGAGGGAGTATTCAGAAAGAATGGCAATGCCTATTGGAGAACATTTGCTTCGCATAACATCCAGCTGCTGGTTCTCGACAATGCATTGAAAATAACAAATCCTATCGTACAGCAAAGTCGATCTAAGAAACCACAAATTGTTCATAGATTTCCAAATCATCAATAGAGGGTTCATGAGCAGAGGGTGACCCACCACGTACACCAATAATAAACATCAAGAACAAAATAGGCTCGAAACAGTTACTTGAAGGGCGTGACTAATTGAACTGCATTCTTTTGGCAGCGGCTCTCACGTTTTCACCCGACAAGGTCAATCAAGAAATTCGACGCATTCCGGTCGGAACCGGGTAACCCGTCAGGCTTCTTAGCTTTTATTGCGGACGCATCCTTGTTACCTTTTTTGTTGCATTCTTTTATCCATCCTGTGAAATCAAAGAGTTGATCCGATCCAAATTGGACAAAATTTTCATGGACAGCAACCAAAAAAAAAAAAAACAATCCCTTCATATGGGAAGAAAAATTGCAAAACTGGTTTTTGAATTTTTCAGAATCATCATTCCTGAGATTAGCGTATGGGATCCTCAAGTCTCATTGCTACTGCGGTCTCCTGAAGGAAGCGGTCGGCTGATCTTGGTGCAGCCCAAGCGTTCTTCTGTTGGGCACTACGAGCAAAAAAGCGACTCGAGACATGCCTGAGGATCAAAATGTGAATCCCAGTGCTCCTGATAGTAAGTTGAGATTGAATTCATATGGACTGACGCTAAGTTTCACGCAATGTTCCATCGTACACGGTAGTAGATAGATGGTTAAGGCGATCAACTTTCAAGATACTGACGTCAGATGATGCCTTGGGTGGACTGTTCCAAGATGTGCTCTAGCACTCGGTTATGAAAATCCTTCAAGCAACGACAGACCTTATGCAGCACCACTGGGAGCACTTCGGAGCCCATCCAACTATGGTATTGACGGACGAAACCTTAAACAAATTAGTAGAACCACCATTTCAGCAATAAATAGTTGCTGCTGCGGCCTGCATATATCAGTTACATACAAAGGCTGGTCACTCGGCATAATTGTCCTCGTTGCTCACAAAGGTTACCCACTATCTACCCACGATTTAGATCGTCGGAAAGAAGTCAAACTGTAGGAGCCGGTGTAAAACGCCATGTGAGTTTTCGGAAGGCAGTCGTTCGATAACTACAAAATTTCAAGAAAACAGTTTTCCGGCTCTCCGTGGTATGGGGTTCTATGATGTCTCCTGTAAAAAAACAACGACAACCCTCTCTATTCATAATTCAAGGAGGTGGCATCACGGCGTCGACTGCCATTTTGAAAGGTCCTGCTATAAAATTCTGCATATCCTCTTGGCTACGATAGTCGATGTCAGCACCAGCCGCTATCTTTTTCTCCACTTATACTTATCCAGGCTTGAAGACGTGAGGCCATTTATGGATGGGAGCTAGTCGGTTTGAAAAGTCAGTTCAATTGTAGCAAGGAGCGGTGATAAAAACTTATATTTATTTGCATGAAATAAGCGGAAAGAAGCCACAAAGGTTCAGTAACTGATAAGTGAAGCGTTTGTCAAGGAAGAAGAGAAACTCAGAGACACAACAAAAGACGCAAGAAAGGAAACCAGCTCTGAAAATATGAAGGAAAAAAGAAGGAAAAGCATATAAACAGTATCACAGCTGAAAACCATGCACCGTAGCATATAAAATTTTTATTGCGGAAGTATGGTATTGTGTACCCGATGATATGTTTTAACGATAGACTATCGAATCCCCTTGATATGTTCTGATGAAGGAATGTAGGCTGGAGAAAGAGCTCCGATATCCGAGAAAAATCGCTACCGTTGAGTGGTGAAAAACGATGAATTGGGCGCTGTACTTGTGCTGCAATGATGAATAGGAAACGGATAAAGGCTGCAGAAAGATAAAACAGCTGCGAGGATGTCAACGACATTTAATATGCATTCTATGGCACCGCAATTCAGCAACTTATTATTTGTGGCTTTTTCGCTATTCTTCTGATACTTCTATCTGCCACAACACCAATTAGCATCTTGTTTACAGTTAACAATACTTGCTCTGTTTTGTTACATTCCATATGCATTTGCAATTATTTTTGACTTCTCATATTAAAATACCGCAGAAGGAATCTCGGCAGTGGGTCGAGATCGTGAGTCACAACGTTTAGGCGAACTAACAGGAACCTTAAAGTCAGCATCTTATTGTGATAGTTACATGAAAAGCGCTTGAGAACCAGAAATAAGAACGATGGGAAGCGATAAAGGACTTGCATGACGATTGCAACGGGGAGAAGCATCGATTAATGAATTGATCGCTAGTGATGTTATTCAGATACAAAAGCGACGCCTCTGAAGATCGGCACAATTCTTAATGGGCGCTTCAAAATTATCGAACTCACGCTTAATCATCCAATTCTTGGTAAGCTTAAAATTTGCTTGGTAGAAGCTCATTACGATCCAGGAAAATGGTATTTATAATATCTTTTCCAAGTGTTTACATCGCAGGAAATGTAGAAGCGCCGAAGGTCTTGAATTTTTCGATGAATCTATCGCAGTATCATGTCTCTGCACATATGTTGATGTCTGTCTGCCTGTCATTCCAGATAAATCTCGGAAGCACTGAAATTTCATTCGCCTTGACCTCGAGCCGTTTCTCATATTTCTATGTTCCTATTTGGCACCATCCGAGGAATCTATCCAGTATAAAGAAAGCAACGAATATTCACTATAAGGAGAGGGTTGGGCACTGTTGAAAAAAATGGCTGAAATGAAAAGCAAAAATATGCAGCCGAATATGCTGTTGTGATGTTTTCAAATGCGCTTGTTTCGATCACAATTGGCGGTTATTTTGATGCCTAAAAGAAAACATAAGCCGCTTGAATCATAAGGTACACATGGAAACGCAAAAGTGGTGTAAGATGAGAATGGTTGATGCGATCGGACACCTTTTGTTGATAGCCTTTTGGAGGAGGAGGATGGAATGCCAGGCATATTGCGTCGGCAGTTAAATATTGGTTTTATGCCAGTGAGATAACGTCATGCTCCAAGCTGATCAATGCGTTAACTCACATATGCACTGATTTGTATATAAAGTGAAAGAACAAAGTGAGAGTGATCGATCAATGTGCATCGCTGGTTTCACTTATACGTTTTATGAGCAGCAATCTCCCAGCGCAGCGTTGAGAATTGTTGTCTTGGTTATCACTGATTAGGAAGAAAGTGAACAGCTACCAGTAAAATGCACATCGACAATGGGAAACAAACAAGTAAGGCATCAGCACTCACTTGGGGACGAGCTGTTGGTGCTGACAAACAAGGAAGTCTGCAAGACTAGCAAAGAAACGAAGAAAAAAGGCCTTAATGATCAAGGTTGCGGTACTAAGAAATAAAGCCATTCAGGGCAAAGGAGAAATGAACATGGGCATGAAACTTAGAGAGAGTAGACAGCTGTGGTCGAATATGTTGTTTTCATAGGGAATATTTTATTTCTGACAGATCAGCCTGAAGAAGTTCGAAATAGTATACTAACTTCACGCATTTACGTATTCAAAAATTATGGTGTAATCGAGGCATCGATGAAGTAGCTGACGTCAGGACTGTTGCGGCCTCAATGAAGAAGTCAGCAGTTAGATTCAGATAACATTTGGAGTTTTGAAGAACATTACTAAGAAAACTTTATATGTAAGGAGCTTGTCATACTGCCATTGTCACGAGAAAGTAAATGCAAAACTTTCAGGACATTAGCTGAAAGCTTGACCAAAGCAGAAACTGAATATAGCAGTCAGGATGTGTGAAGTTCGGAATAGAGTGGACCAATATAACGCTTTGCAGCATATCGTTAGGATGTTTTTGAACGCTTAAACTTTATTCGCTATCGCAAACATCGAAAATCACTTCAGAACTACTGGATAGCTGCAATATGTTGGTGGCCATTGTATTCCAGTGACGCATGCTTTTTGAAGATGAATATGTGCATTGCAATCAAGAATAGTAATATCGTTGAATATCATCACTAGTACCAGCGAGTAGGGCTTGTTGTGCAAGTGGCAGACAATAATGAAAAAAGTGCATGATAAGAATTGAAAGAAACAGAGGCATCATTGCGTGAGAGGTTCCACTCCTTCGTTATCTGATTTTGCGTGGCACCAATGCACCAATAGTGCAAGATCTCCCACTTCTTTACAAGTGAAATTGCTGTAGAAGCGAGTCGCTTTTTTTCACTATCGCAGCACGTAAATCAATTATCCTTAAAGTCTGTCCTCTATTATCCTTAAAAACCTATTACCCTTAAAGTATGCGAACTCACACAAACTTGCTTATTTAATAAAAATTCTGTCTATCGAGGTGAGGAATTCTTCTCACCTTAACTCTCGGTATGACGAACATGAGGGAATGAGCAACTGCTAGAAACAGATGCAATTTAGGTATTCATTACAACGCAGTCGGCAAGAAAGGAGAAAGTTACTTGGTCAAAATGGACGGCGAAGGAAATCCATTGAGCCTCGTTCGCTCAGAAGCCTCCTTCCTAAATGCGGTGAGTAGGAATAAAAAGTGGAACACAAGATATGCACTAAATAAGGCATTCATAATGCACAATTTCTTGAGTAATTTAGACTTTGTTGCGTCAAAATAATTGCCAAGTAAATTCAGGCAGAGCGTTTTCGCAAAGTGCTAATGATGTCGCCCAAATGGGGTTTTGCTGCAGCATCTGCAATTTTATCTGAAGAACGATAGATCGGCTCACAGGCCCGAACGAAAAAGTGATCCATGCGGGAATGTCGAAGCATCACCTGAACGCTAATTGGAGTAGGACAAATGGCTGCACTATCAACGAGCCAGTTATCTCTTTTAATGATATTTTGAAACCCTCAAATAGGGGCCGTAATGCAGAGCTTCAAAAATGCAAAGACCAGAGCAATTGCTTCTTATTGCATGCGTGCTTCTTTTTCACAACATTCGGGTGGCGCCCTGCTGAAGGCAGCCGCTCGATTGATCTATTGTGCTAAGATCTGCAGAGCGCTAGAAAATGTACTAGAAAGGTTGAGCACAAAAAGTTGCACGTCTCACGACGCTCTTTAAATTGAAACTCCTAAAGCAGTATCACATAGACGATATTTTTGCGAAGACAAGATAAAATTAAAAGATTTTGTATTTTTGCGAAGACAAGATAAAATTAAAAGATTTTGTGTGCTTAAAAATAGGGCCAAATAATCTGGCCTGCAACCATGAAGAGTGGAGTAAAAATCCTGGCTGACGCTGATAAGGTGACTAGCGTGAAAAACTCTTATTATCCTAATGGAGTTAAGGATATTCCCCCTTGAATATACAGGTGCTTCGATTTCAGCACACTGAACGTATAAAAAGGACAATTGCGGTAATTCAGCACCTGATTTCTTGGAAAAAGGAGCAGTGTCCACATTGGAATATGTGGTACGCTGTGGAATTCTGAGCGCTTACTAACCATGCCCAACAAATGATTTGTTGAAACAAAACAAAGGACCTATAGAATCAGTCCTAGATCTTCAGCAAATTTTAACTTTAATTAACAGATTCAATTGTTCAAGGTAGTTAAGATAAAGGCGAGAGGCACGGTGTGCGGCTTTTTGCGAAATTTCGAAACACACGATGAAATCACTCCTGATGGAGCTGAATTGACAGTTGGACTGAAGAGGAAATGCACATTTCATGGCAATGATCCTTGTACACTTTATCGCTTGCCTTTTTATAATGCGTTTTACAACTTAGTCGAAGTTGCAGTCTATTAAGGCAAATAGACGAAGTGTCTGTGGCAAATGTTGTGCATCATTGACTAGAGAATGAAGGTGACAGTTAAACAATGGGACATTTGTTCGCTTTCGGTAAGCAGCAGCAAAAACACAGAAGATTCTGAGCTAACAAAAATCTCCGTAAAGTGATTCATTCGAGGTTCAGGTCCATTATTGTTTTGGAGAAGTGACAACAAATTTACATTTAAAGTCACCTTGGTGTTACAACGTATCGTAGTGAGAAGTCTCTGGAAGGTTCAACATAGTAGTGCAGGAAGTTCGATAATCTTTTGCGGCGAGATGGACTCCCGAGTTTTCTTATTGATAATGCGTCATAATACGTCATCAGGATTTTAACTGACTTACAGGATATTTAAGGCACTTGGAAAATAAGACTACATTGTACAATCCTGAAATTTTTTATGTTATGCTAAAGATGGAAAGTACACAATAGCGATGATACAGAAGAGGTCGCTATTCGCGATCGCCTGGGAATGAGCATCCCACACTGCACATAGCACTTTAGCCTGCTAGAGTTAACTAGCGCCCCACTTCGATTTTGTTCTTCTTTTGGTTCTTCCTCTTCAGATGTACAATTGAAGGTATCGAAAGCATGTGCGTCACAATTTTTCGTTGAATTTGTTCATGGAGGGCGTGTTTTACAAATGATCTACTTTGTAACACAGTTTCGACCCGGACCAAGTCTCAACGATTGCCTTTGTGCCTTGCCAGATGGGAAGTTCACCGTTGCCACCTCATGTCGGGCTGTCTATTTTATTCTTCAGGTGTGCTTATTTAATAGTTCTTTTAAACCGCACTTTCAGCTGATGAAATTCAGTTCATCAGAAATTGGACGCCTCATTTCTTATTCCCATACATGCCATCTGGGCATCTGGTATGTATACGGTATGGTGTCTCCATACCGTGCATATATCAGGTGCCGAATAATATTGTGATCATAGGTGAAACACTCGGAGGAAAACAAAGAGGAATTTATAAAAATTGAAGTGGACAGGTTTCGGCGCAGCGCAATCAGTCGCGAATGGAATCAAATACCGTAACGAAGTTGGAGAACATCTGCGTAGCGGATTTCAAATTGCGCTTGAATATCATTTATGACTGAAAATTTTTTATCGATCATTGTTCGTAGAAATCTGATGGCTAGCGGACAACATGCTCGCAAGCGTGGTTCGAAGTCGGCACTTTCCACCTTCGCTGAAAAACCTAACGGATTGAGCTATCGCAGGCATTCGCCGTCATTCTTTTTTGCAAACATTTGCACTATTCAAATAGTGCAAGCAGATATGAGATAGATGCAAAACGACACGACCAGAGCCGGATTGGCATCATTCAGGATTTATATGCATTTATATGTATGGTTAACCTCCTAAGAAGGAAGCCACTTCAATTCGATTCAGCTCGCCTGTTATAGCTCGATTCGTTAATGCATCTGCCTGAAAATTATGATTTCACTGCGGTGCTACTTGGAGACATTGTTTTCACTCACCACAAGACGTGGTTGCTATTGAAACCTGAGCCAAATTGAACTAGTGCTGTGCCGTGAAACTTGTGTGCAAAAAGCGAACTTTCCCGTAAGCACACTCGTACGTATTTTTGGTTTGTACACTGTACACTTTATACTTATATACTTCGAGGCACATAAGAAGGACATTTTTATGTGTGGTTTCACATATGTCTTTGGTCATACATATCATTTGGTAAGCTCAGGTTTGTGAACGAGTCATCTCGAAAATTTTCTTTGCTAAGCTGCAGCGTTTTGAAGGCAATCGAATGGGTCCACAAGCTCAACTATCTTCTTCGTCGCATTGATCCAAATGTTATAAAATACGATGTCGAAGATCGTGTTATTTATTTGAGTGATCTCAGCAGTGTACGGTCAGTGAATTATATGATTTTATTTCTTACAGCTGAGTGCACCAACGAATGCAGCATTTTGAAAGGCCCCTTGCCACAATAAGTATTCATGTAACCACTCAAGCACTGTCCGCGGTTAGCAACTTGTAACATCGATGCGTGTTCGCAACGAAATGCAGCTACCAGCTCCATTGCAAAAACCACTTATAAGCCCCAGTTCAGTTACGCACTATGAGGTTAAACTACATGACTTTTACCCAACAGCTTAGGCCAAACCATACTTTTAAACCAGGAATGCCTACATATCCGTCGATAATTCGATGAAAGCGCCACTGATTCTTTAGTTAGACAAAAGAGAGTAGTTTGACGCCTTTGATAGTGTGTTTTCCATCAGCATAAAATTCCTCCAGCTGAGAATAATTATATTTATCGAAAACTTACTGGATACCGGATGTTCATGCGCAGAACAAGTATGCAAGAAGTGCCGAAAGTGTGCGAATTTCTTCCGATATCTGAATGAATTTTTTTGATGATCCATTTCATGGTGGTACAAAGATAGAAGTATAAGGAGATGAACTGAAAAGCATTTACAGGAACTTCAAAAAGAGGACATTTCTGCTGTAAACCATGTAATGTTTTATGTTCATTGTTGGTGGTCTTCGTCAGCATGCTATCTTGAGCGCAAGGTTATCAGTAATTTGTGATACACTGCGCTTTTTCTTCATGTCGGCTTGCATTTTTCATTTTTCATCCGAATAGGCTTGGTGAAAGAGAAGGTTGATTCCTCACAAGTATAAGTAGCGCTACCCAGTGGTAATCTGTAAGCCTTTCTTGAAACAGAATGAGAACATAGTGAGGCAATGATTGCAGACTCGATCCGGCTAAACTCAACGTTGTGGATGTTAAAATCAAATGGGCAGGTGCCCAAATTTACGCACCAATGGATCATCACTATGGTGGTATGAATTCGTCTGTTAATCCTTCTGAATTCCCTTCCTACTGTTTACAAAAGATCACATATTTGGTTCATACCAACGCACACTGCTCGAAGGCTTTCACTTGTGAGAAGCGAAGTCAAATTTCCAAGCACGGTTGCAATTATGCGTGCATGATTTGGGCTTTGCGGATAGACATCAAAATCTTGAGAATTTTGAATGAAATTCTCACGATTTGGATGTGTACGCCTCTACTTCACTGCACGCCGCTACTTCCCGAACAAAACATTATTCTCGTATTTAGTCTAAAATCTTCTGTTGCAAAAATTAAAGCATGCCGTAGGAGGTCTCTCAGGAGTCTTCTTCTATAAGAAAAGTCATTGTCAGTCAAGCCTCAGCAGTAGTAAGCTCCGAGCGATTGCGACAAGAAGACGAATGGACACAGGTAAAGAGTAGTCTGACCCTGTCCACAACACGTTCTAGTGTTGCACGTGTCCTGGTTGTACTGGTTTTAGTAACGAAACAGCCACATCTTGGATAGTCAGTTGCGTCATGCATTTCCCAGCAATTGCTTCCTCTCGTATACTTCTAAGCATACTTATCGATGTCTGTACTTGCCAAATGCAATGTGATAGTTTGGTGGCCATGTATATGTAGGTGAGCTGTGTGCATGCACTTCTGTCCCCAAATAAAACGCAATATCTGCCTACGATACAAATCAAAGTATGGCTAACGCAGCTGTGCCACACCGCCTTCTAAAGTTATTAATAGTTAAAGACAATATAAAACTTGTTGGCGAGTTTCGTCTGGAAGTGGTCAGATGTGCTTTGGTTCAATCAATTTGTTCGTGGTCATATCTGAATGTTCACCCATCCGTGAAGGTTCATTCATCCCTCCCTCTCCCTATTAAGTCATGTTAGCCGAATAAGTTAGAAACAATCTTCAGCGCGTGGTCGTGGAGCTTGAACCTTTCCACTAATGTCCCGTAAACTCTGTTCCCGTGGGACGGATAGCAACAGAACGGTAATCTGTTAAAAACGTGCCTGCCATGAAACGCATATGAATTTGAGATATTTCGTTGGATACCTCCATGCCGAAAAACTCACCCACTGGCATTCATTGACGCCTATTCACCGTTTACCAAGACTAGTAAGAGTGAGCAACATTTTCCTACAAAAAATGCGTGCGACATTTTAGTGCAACGATGCGGTCATAGAGACTATGAAAGCATGGCTCATGTCAAGTGGTGAAGATGTATGCAGGCTGTTGTTCGTCGCTGGTGGAAATAGACATCCACTAACGGCGAGAACATGAAAAAAAGATCGTTTTATGGATGATAGCTTGTTCTGTCCATCGTGTTTTTGTGTCCCTCTTTTCTTTTGCATTTTCCATGGTCACATTAGTCTCGGATGGTTCCCATATTCGCATCTCCAAGAAATCACTGACGTGCGGACCAAAGAGCGAGAGCGAATATAGTGCTAGCCCCCTTGCTATCGTTTGCGTACAAAATAATTATTCCCCATCTATGGCAGTACGTTTAATTCGGCGCCATGCTTCTCCTAATTTCTCGCATGAGGTCGTAAGAATGAGAGCATGGCTTCCTTTCCATGCTACCAGTGTTGTTCACTACAACACTGCGATACAGTCAGGACGGGAGAAAGAAACGAAAATAAAGTATGACGACGACAGAGATCGCCACATGTTATGGCACACCATACATAAAATCCATGAGGGGTTTTAAAGAGGATTGCTGACCAATTCACTCATCATTTCTGAAGTATACGCGAATATCACTGACTTCTTCTTTCAAATGCTTCTTATCTCGCAGTTCGCAGGATTCCCAGTTGCATTCTTGAAGTTTCGGCGTTATGCGATGAAGGATGGGTACTAGGCATCGATGGTTGAAAATCATGTTTAAACACCTGACGAATGGGACTATAATATGCCTCTGTTGCTTCAATGCCTTTAAACAGAGGCCTCTCGACTTCGACTTGTTTTCAGATATGAAAACCTCTGTGTAGTAATTTTAATTTATCCTTTTTTCTTCATTAGATCACTGAAGTAATGGAATGCAGTCGTTTGAAGTCTCAATAAGTAAGAAAAATTCAGGTGCAATGCAATGCCGGCATGATATCGAATCACTGATATATTTTCTTGTCGAAATGACGACGGGTACGTTTCCTTGGGCTGATATTGCTAGAGATATGATCCCAGTTGCGAAGAAGAATGCTATTGACGATAAGTCACTCTTCAACAATTGCCCTCCTGCGTAAGGATGCTTCGCCAATGCGTTTGACCGATCGTTGGCTCGTATTCTCTTTAACGCATTAGTTGCAAGATGAAAAATTGCGACTTCGGTGGTCTCCAAAATGGATGGCGTACAATCATTCAGCCTTAGATTTAAAGACTGAAGCAAATTAAATAATTATATTTGTTGGCACGGCACGCCGGGGTTTTATCCCAGCATAGGGCTACTATTCGCGAATTATACTTCCGGCTGAAGTCAGTTAATGTCTATGATGAGACGCAGTAAGAATGCTCTTTACCTCCAGTACATCACGAGATCACAATACAATTTTTAAATCCAAGCAGCAAGTAAGAGCTCCAAGATGATACAGCGAATACTTTCATATATGTTGCGACCGTTTGAAGTACTGAGTGAAAGATTCGAAGGGACATTCTCTTCACTTCCGACAATTCACCGTCAGTAATATCAAAACAGCGAAAGATTACTTGTGTCTTTTGCACTCTTTCATAGGTTCAACAATGCAGCCCGGCATATTCGAACCTACCCGAAAATTACGGTGCCTAGTTCTAAGAATGTACAGAACGACGTACCCGTGCCTATCTCAAATTACACACATAAAAGCAAGCACTCATATTACATGCACGCACACAGACACATATGCACAGGCAGGCGACCTTCGTTGTTTGACTGGCTCATATAAGTTCAATGTGTTCTACCCTCATCAACCTTTCCCTCGTTTCGTTCGGACCGAGTATTTCAGGTATGCACAGATGCATAGCTACATTACTGCACTAAAAGACTCAAGTGAGGTCGAGTACAAACGACTATATACGATGCTGGAAGAAACATGGAAAGCAGCTGGAGCAAGCTCGCTTACAGAACCACAATGGGATTGGGAGCAGCTCCTTAAGACAGATGAATGAACTCATGATCTCATATTACATTAGTGCTTACACTTTCGGTTACTGCTATATTTGAAGGAATGTTCCCAAATTCTGCGCACTCTCAAATTAAATCCTCGTTATCGATGTGTCTGTCCGCACCCTCTGCAGTTTACACCACAGAAATAAACTTCACTATTCCGCAACATTGAGATGTGCTGAAACATACCCCTGAATTTTCAACGTGTATGTGGGCAGTCACAACACTTTTAAGATTTCAATAAGGCCTAGCAATTTTTTCGACATGAGCACAACCAGATGAAGTCACATTTGCCAGTAGCACCTTTTCCTCTGCATAACAATGTGCCCCAAACTAAGTCTTTTAGGTTACAGATTTCTGCGGCTCCAATCTCGATAAGCGTATCAAAGCAACTTTCACAGAGTTCAAGTTCTGCGTTCATGAAATCGATCATGGGAATGATGCTATGTCTCTTCGTCGAATAGGGCAGCGAAAACTTGGCCAATGTTTAGGAAAACGGCGTGTTGAGTGACTTGAAAGCAGCAAAGAGATGCTCCATCGGAAAGTTCACAAGCAAGGTTTGACAAAACCACAGCAATGAACAGAGCATATCTGACAAGAGTGTAGTGAGAAACTCGACTATTGCCGACGGAAACACACTAGGAGAATAAGCGGTTTGCACCAGAAATGTGGTAAGGCCAAACGGGTGGCGGACGATCGAGCAGCCTCTAAATAAACTGATCGACGACAGCTATCGGCAAGGAGCGAGGCTCTTCAGCTGCAGCTCGCCAGTTTTTCGCTCGATAGAGGTGTTTGCATCGTTCCTGAATGAACCCTTGTATAAGAGATGTGAATTCTCAACTAATGAAGAAAGGACTCCGCGAATTCCACCAGAGTTGCGCAGCTAAATCGTCTGAATTAATAATCTGTTCCAGAAACCTGTCTTATCTCAGATTGTTTAAGACTCCTAGCAGATAGGACAAACGAAACGAATAAAATCTTCTGCGAGAGCAACACGTCACCTTGCGGCATCCGCAGAAGAAGTAGCCTGCTGCATTTTGTATGAATCGCAAACTTGCGAGGAAATCGCCACTCTTTAAATGATTCACCAGGCTCCCGACGAGGTTTTGTAAACATTTTAGTGAACCGTAGAAAGTTGAATTTTCGTAAAACTTTGTATGCATTTTCCACTTTAGTTGAATGGCAACTGAAATTGCGACACCACATGATTTCACCTGCTTTCGCGTTGCGTGAGCAAAGGACTCTACAGCGTGTTCAAACATGCGAGATGTTCGGAAACCAATAAAAACAATGGTACCAACTCTTTTTGGTTAGATACTAGGTTGACGTCAACATTTATCAACAAACTGCATCAACAGTTTTACTAGATCATTAAAAAAAACAGTCTGCGACAACGTAAAAGATTTCCTGCGGAAGAGGACGGCACACCCTTAAGCAATTTTTCATTGGCATGCATGATGGGACAAAGGTCTTAGTGAACACCGCGAAAGATAGACGAACACAAGGCGCTGCTGAACAGAGAACCACTTCAGTCCTCCTCCTGTCCCTTCCTTCTTTCTCGCCGCCTCGTTTGCCCTGTGCTGCCACCTACGCATGCTCGTTTCCGTAAAACACATATTAGACTAAAAGCTTAACGTTACATCTGCTGATCTCCTGCAGCCAAACTTCACGGAACTTCGAATTTCTCGCTTTAACAGCGAGCCGGAATTTCTCTGATACCCGTCTATGATCAGGACCTGTACCACAGGAATCATACTCTAGTCAGAGTTACGAAGTGGAAGACTGCTCCAGGATGGAACTGAAGCTCGAATCTGGATGTCTGACACCCATCCCTGATCAGGACCTCGAGCACAGAAATCATGCTCTAATCAAGGGTCAAGGTGCAACCGCACAAAAAATAACTGATAGAAGGTGTGCATAGGCGAAATTGTTGTATTCGGTCATGGAAACAGGTCACACTGTTCAATAGAATTCATGAGCGCTATTAAACCAAACAATGACGAACAGATTCTGGCCACATCCATGGAAATTAACACACTCGATCATGCATGAAACTTAAATGATCAACACCATCAGCTCGTGGCACATATGGCAAAACATTGTCACTATTGAAATGGCACACGTGCTATGGAAAACCCACTGCACCGAATGAAATTGGTCAAATATCACAAGTCAATCTATTAAATACTGCCATCGCAAACGAGAAAGCAGGACACGGAATTTTTGATCAAATCCAACGAGCAAAATGCACCAATGCGCGCGCTTCTGAAAGTTACGAAAAGAGACCTATAAACAAAAACGTGCAAGAATTATGTCTTGAAGGTAACGTTGTTGTCTGCATGCAATGAAGGGACTTCCAATCTGCCATCAACGGATCATAATGAAGTGTACAGGATACTGAAATGGATCAACATTGTTGAAAAAGACGAGTTTGAAGAAATCACTTGGCGTATTTCCATGTCCACTCCCCCGCCCTTCTGTTGTAGAGCTCACGGTTCGTCTTATAAAGTCACCCGATTTAAAACGTAAGCGGACTGTCCGGGTTAGGATTACACAGCAATGAAGAGATCGAAAGCAGGACTTCAGAAATAGTGAATGCCGGAGACCACTGTTCGTGCAAGAATTCCATACAGATGTGTCCATCTCTGCTATTGTTAGGGTGGTAGATCGGGGTCGTAAAAGTGACTTTTGGAGGTTTGAATGGATGGTCGGCTGGGAAATGCATCGTGAAAGAGAGAGAGAAGACGCCTCCTTCATACGGCGAATCCGGTGGTCACATGATTTTTGCCTGCCAGTGCAACAGGTCATGATTGTACACTGCATTGCACTGGCAGGTCATGGAGCACGTCCTCCAGTTCCTTTTGTGTTCTCCTCACTGCCATTCTTCAGTACTGTACTACTCAAAAAGCAACCACTCAAGAGAACCGGCTTAAAATAAAAGCAGAAAATTCCACGTTTTCGATAAAGTGAAATATTGAGGTGATGTTTCGGAAACCTTCGTTCAATTCAAGAACGGTTTGACTCCTATAAATAGCCTATGAACTCATCTTCTGGTCGAGACTGATTTGTGACCCCTGTCCTTCCGATAGCGATAAAATACTGCATTTCCATTTATCCTTTGTTTATGAGGCATTTATGCGTCATTCATCACTAGCGCTTTCCATATTTATACTCACTGTTTTGGGTGCATTCACTGCTCGGTTATCGTGCAGCAGCTTCCTGATGATTGTTCCGCCATATTTTTGTCGAATGAGACTGATGAGCTTATCCTCCACTACAAGACGTGACGTAACCGCAGAGGTAGTGTTCATTGTGACCACCTGCAGATTCCTCCACAACGAATGAATTTCGGTTGTTAGAATAGCTGTCAGAAAACAATAAAGAACAAGATTCATGAGCGCAAATCCAACTCCATAGCAAAACGCGTCAACAAAGTCGATGTTGTAGAACTTTGTGCCAGGTAGATCTTCAACACTCTTCGTAGCTGCTGTTTTTTCCCACATGATATGCTCAAGTGTTGCCTGCACAAGCAACCCCAAATGAAGTTTATCAATCACTCTGTAAGCAGATCACAACTAAGAGGAATCAAACTGAAATGAGGCACATTCAGGCAGAGTGAAAGCCAACGATAAATGGAGAAGTGGTGTACGAGAAGGAAGGAAGGAAAGGAAAGGAGAAAAAGAAGTTCAGGTTCAAACTGTCTTTAAAGGCATAAGGTACCTTGCAACAGACTGAAGGTCACTTCCATTGTTGTGCGAATTGACAACTCTTTTCGCAGACAGTTTGTACAGAAATTTGGGTAGTGAGTGCGCTGCGAGAGGTGTTTTGGTTGGAGGAGATGGCGGATAACAACCTGTGAGGGTGGGAATGGTGATGAAAGAAGTTTAGAGAAAAAAATCGAGCTAATAATCTTCTTTCGTTCCACCTTACTGGCAGGCCGTTCGGAAAATGAACGCCATACAGGACGCTGGACCAGAGTCTTGGGTCCGAGACCACGAAGATGAGCAATCCATTGTGGCGGCGACTCAGGGAGGAAAATAAAACTGTCCCCAAGAAGATCATCATGGAGGGTAAAGATCCCACATTACACTAACTGTGAAACACCTATCAAAAATTATGCAGGGGCGTGATCACCGATGATTGATGATTTGAATACGCTAACGAACGTTGGAATTGGTGTTGGAAACTTGTCACCTATCAAATTTCATGTTGCTAACTTTGGTATGTTGTTGATTTATGACGTTTGCACACACCTCTTTCCTCAAGGTGAAGTTTCTACGCAAATCGATCACGAAAGCCACAGAGGAATGAGAAAAAGGTAGAATCTCAGGAATTAAAATAGACACTAATGGAAGCATTGTTGCATGTCGGAAAGAACATACACTACCCATGAGCAGCAAATCCGTACAGTCTTGCTATCTTAGCTACCTGAGAACTACCTATTAACCTTGATTAAGCTCTATCTGGTACAAGAGTCTTGCATTGTGCTGTTTGTTTTTGTGGTTGCATATGAAAACATGTCGCATTCACTCCAGAATGCTTTTACTGACCGATGTCGCAATGCTGCCTGATGTAGTACGCTTTCACTTCCCTTCATCTCATCCATCTCATAGAAGACAATTCGTCATACTCTCTGCAAAATGAAAGCACTGTTGGAGCAAAATTTGAACCTGAGTCGTTCGTTTCCCGGGGATTGACAGCCGACAAGCGAGCACACACACTTGGATTCCATAATTCATCTGTATGGGGTCGGCGCACTTAGCCAGAAGGAGACGGAGAGAGACCGCGCGCGTCTTCAGCGAGCGATGCGACACTGGTCACTCGTAAATAAATCGTTGCAGTAAATGTGAAAATATACAGTAAGAATACGAGGATGGAGCAGCGGCTTTCAACTTATTCCAAAGAGCATTAAAAGCTCTATAAGAATCAAAAATAACCTCGAACAAAAACAAGAACCTTTCTATAATATCGATGTTTTATATGACGTGTAATTGGTATAAATTGCAGTGTCGCCTTATTCGCTATCTCATGCTTTATCGTTATGCATTTGTGGCATTGTTCTTAATGAAGAACTGAATTCATACACGCCCTGACGATTTAACGAATTGACAGGATCATTGATAAAGTGCATTAAACTCATTGTGGCTCCTCATGACTGGATTTTTCATGCTGTTGTTATATGCACCAATTAAGAATTCTTCAATTCGACAGTTCTGGCTTTCCCCCTTTTCATTTCTTTCCCATATAGGCATACTGATAATGGGCACTGTAAGTTCGCTTGATGATAGAAAAGGCAACCGACGCATTCAGCATGTGGTTAATTGCACTGTCATGCGTTAATTGCATGGAACATTTGCTTTCCGACATAGATCCGTCAGGATTGAGAAGGAAAAAGCGATTCGAAGGTTATATGCTCGCGGTCGGAAGAACTGAAATTTAGATGGCGGCGGGCTACAAGTGATTACAAGGCAGGAAACCTTCAGTGCAAGCAGTGAATACTGCTTACATTGAAGTGCACAACTGTAGCTAAAAAGCAAGTTCGCAAAATGTGGAGTAGATGAGAAAGAAGATGGGGCTGTCAAGAGCACTCGTTTCGAACCACTAACCTAGAATGGCTGAATACCGTTTAGAAGAAGTACTTGCGACACGTGCAAGTTACCTATGTTGCACGCAATCAACGTATGACAATGCAATTAACCATAACTGAATGTGTCGGTTGGATTTTCTATCATCAAGCAAACTTACAATGCCCATTATCAGGATGCCGTATAAAGAAAGAAATGAAATGAAGGAAAGTCAGAACTGTCTAATTGATGAATTCTTAATTGGTGCATATAAGAACATCATGAAAGATCCAGTCATAAGGAGCCACAACGAGTTTAATGTAATTTATGAATGATTCTGTCAATTCGTTAAATCGTCAAGGCGTGTATGAATTCAGTTCTTCATTAAGAACAGTTTCATGATGTCTCTGACGGGAGTGAAAGTGAAGATAAAGAGTCTTCTGGTCATCCTGCGTACGTTCCGAGAGGTGAGACGTATTTCATGCATGACTTGAGAAGCGCTGGGGTTCATCCGCTACAAACGCCACAACATCGGCCTTCCCGAGCTGACAAGAAGTGGGAGCATGACCTCTATGACGAAATAATGCGGGCACCGAAATGTCCCAATGAAATGATGCGCAGATGTGGAAACGGCAAAGGTATTCAGGTAAACATAGGTGCAGTTGAACATAGCTGATTTACTAAACTATAGGTGATTCGGTGTCAAGGTGACTTAGTAGGAACTTATCGGAGGGGACGTTTTGTCGCTTGAGTTCAGAGACAACGACCTCGTCATCTTTAGTGCGGTACCCAAATGATGAGGTGTTGTTGCTGAATTTTGAGCTGTTTCGTGATGGGAGCTGTCAGGGGTCACAGTGCATAGATGGAGCAACAAATAAGCGTGCTCTTGAAACAGCATCATCTCTAAAAAATAGCTTTATTTGAGCATAGTATCACTTCTCGAGACAGGAGATGTCAACCGGTTCGCTCGGAAGCACGCTTGTTTAATCCATTCTACTATTTCCACAGAAATCGTATTTGAAACTCGCTAGGAACACATAAAAGAATTTGCCAGTTGGCACTGTAGAAAAAATGTGCTTTAAAGTTTTACGATGGCTTATTTATATTTTATATAAAATTAAATTTTGGATTAGCTTTTATAATTTGAACTACTGAAAACAATCTTTTGAGGGCTTATTTCATTTAAGCGCCTTAATGTGCAAATAACTCCTCTTGTTCCAACTGCTTGCAAAACAGGTTTTAAATTCACATATTGCAGTATAGCCCTGATAGAAACGTTGGGCAAATGTTGCACTACTCTAAACGTGATTGAGCCAGCGCGTTTACGAGCGCTGTCGGTCTTCAGATTCCACAACTCCACGCAACTTGAATAAATTCTCAGATAAATGTTTGCCAATATTTTTTGTTGTTTTCATTGTTATTTTTGTGACCTTCACAATCATTGTTCCTTTACTGGTATTGTTACTAGGTATAGTGGAAAGTTTGTTCTATGTAGAGAGTACACCTTGCTTATCGAAACCAGTCTCCTACGTAGTCACCTTGTTGATAATGCATTTCGTGATGGGTATTACTGTTTGGCAGATTTCTTTGAGTGTCTTCATTTAGAACCTCTACAGGACTTGAAGCATTAAGCAAAAAGACGCGATCAATGCATTGAGCATCTTTATCCTGACTTCAAAAAAGGGGAGTGCTTTGAAGAGGGACTTCATCAGAACACGTGCTTGCAGACCACAACGAAAACTGATTTAAGTTGGCGCGTTCCAAGCTGAGGGAGAGATTTCTCCGAATTTCATCGCTTCAACCGCTTTTTTAGTACAACATACCTCAAGGACCTTGTTTTCTTATGCTTGTATACTGGCAACGATGAAACAAAAACAGTCTCGTATTCGAGCTATTCTAGTTTAGTTTCTATGCAAAAAAAAAAAAAAAAAAACAGAACCTTCATTCCAATGAGAAGAACTTCCGGCCACGTCTAGTATTATTATTGTTATTGGCCTTCCAGAATCAGTAAAACGCCCTAACCGACTAAGCTACCGTGCTTTTACTCATCACGATTTATTCCTACGGTCCCCATCACTCCTACTGCATATAAAATGAAGGCAGGCTTGATGAGCACGTAACTCCAATAATTAGAATAGGCCTAATATCACTTTGGACGTAGTGGTATGCACACATGTACGAAGGTATCGTGCAGTTATTTATATATGTGCAGGAATACGTATGCATACACGTGTGTGGTTATGAGTGCGTATACATGCGTGCATCTGTGTATGTTGTATGCATACGTATAGTTGCATATGCATGAAAGCAGGACCACATGTTCCCAGATATTGTCTACTCTTTTCTCATTCTTTGCTCGACGTACTTATGATTTTGTTGCCTTGTTGTTATTACTGTAGGGCATTATCTGTGTCGAGTACATCGTTCAATGGAAGTGTATAAAGATTGCAGTTTTCATAAGCTTGCGCAGTAACTTTTAATAACATTTTTATAATATGAATTTCTTAAGCAGTTCATTCAAATCTATATTTTTTGTGAAACTCTTGCTTAGAGATTCGAACTTGGAAATTTCTTCGGCGCAATGGCACCAAAATGTCATGCATAGCGATAAGAAAGACATTAAAGTTTTGTAAATGCTATCTAGATCGCTGCTGTGATATCAGATAAATGTGGGAAATAGAAGAAAGTTTTCGACTCGTCTCGGCGAATGAACAAAATTCTCCTAAGGTAGTTAACAGCCAGGGGAAATTCCATTAGATCACTGAATATTAGGACTTCGTTCTCATATTCAAAACTCTCATATATCTTTGATACACTTAGCTTGAATGATATTTTAACGACAGTTTTTACGCTAAAGTCTCTTGCATGTACGATTTGCATAAATAATTTTTTATAATATTTTAACCTTTCTTAGGTTTATATTCACTCGTTTATTTTATGTTATATTTTTGGTGGGTTTTGACAAGTGTATTGTATGATCTTTTTAACAAGAGTTTCTTATCTTGTATATATCTTCTAAGATTCCTTGTAATGCTTTGTATTTAGATGGAAGGTTTGTAAGCGCAATCAACGATGAAAAGCTAGATGAACAACGTTTGCATGACAAAGAGCCGGAAGATGCGATTCAAACAGGTGTCTTCTTGTTTTTTCGTTACATTCCATTATTGTTCCCTGATGTTCAGGTTAGCGCAAAGAATCTCCGCAAACTTGTCGGTGATTGATGTTGAATCGACTAATCTTCAGTCGCATGCTTTAGCACAACGAGCTCCACAACACTCTAGTTGGAAAGTTTAGTATCAAAACAAATGCAAAATTTACAAGTATCAAGACACACTTGCATGTTATGCGTGCTTGCTTCCGGGTTGCCTGAGCAGCCCACTTTATAGGTTATGGAATTGTAGAATATGCGGAGAAATGCCTTATCTTTTGACTCATCTAACAGCTCTACAAGTCTTTGATAAAATGTTGTTGATTAATGAACTGTCGGTTGAAAATATCTATGAATTTTCTGCGATTCTAAACGCCTGTCGGTTTTTTTGAAATACGTGAATCTATGTGGTGCGACGTCACCACAATGCATTTTTGCGAAGTAAATTTATAAGTGACTGAGAAAGGATTAAGTGAATCGTTTTAAGATTGCAAACATATAAAATCACCTCTTGCGCTTGGCTTAGTTGTTAAGAGGGGAGGTACGTAAAACGTATTCAACTGTTACCAAAGCGATTTTGAGTACTGGGTGAATCTTTCACTGTTGTATGCTTTTGCAGATCTTCTTTGCAGTATCCGTTTCTTTCGCAGTTTGAATTCAGACAGCAATGAAACTTAAATTGCGGAACTTGGTAAGTAAGATATACACCATAGGATTACATATACCATATTTCATATTGATTTCTCAACTTTGGGAAACTTTTAGGCGTTTGAGGGGGTGAGAAAATTTGTGAGCACTTCGCACCGGTAGAGATATAGAAAAGCAAATTTTTATAGGGGATTAATGCAGGCGATTGAATTAATGGAACATTTTCAAAGCACTATTCTCCATGCTTGTTTTTGGTAACTTGCGAATTTTCCTGGTCAGGTGAGTGAAGTATGAAAACTGATATCGTGTTGCCACACTTTTGGCACGCTTTTCCGTTGGAGAGGGGGAGAGAGAACCATCAGAACTTCAATATTGCTGATAGCGCCCCTTTTTGAGGCAATATAGCAGATGGTATTGTTTCACATTAGCATTATGAATATTATAAAATAGCATGGTATCATGTGTTTTCGTTGGTCGACACTTCATTCTTTATTGGCATTTAAAATAAGTGCGCTTGCTGTGCATGTTCCCATTTCAAGTGTTGGTACAGCTGATTACATGAGGGCTGTATGAAAGGTAAAATGTCAAGGATAGATGGGTCCACGCAGTACCTTTCACGAATACTGTTGTATAGCCTAGATGAAAGCGGTAGCCACGCCTCGTTTCTTCGTTGTGATGATTCGCGCTAATCTTGTTAAAATGCGTCGAAGCCAGGCGATAAGGACGAGGATGTGAAAAACATTGGACGCAGTAATGGACGAGGAGGTCTTGAGTACCATGCTGCGGGAGTGAATCATGAGAAATGGAAGGATGACAAGCCTGAGTACGATTCACCAAGTTACGGTTGTGGAAAGCGCTATTCGGTGCTGCGAAAGGGTTGGCACATTGGCGAAGGGTCTCTATCAGATGGGGCGAAACCGTCACTTCAGAATGAACAAAAGTGCGATTGGGAAAGGTGGGACTGAGATGGCTCATGTTAACAGCATTTGGGATGTAATGAGCGCGGTACATTTTGTTATCATTCCTCAAAAGTAATTTCGTCGGTGATTTTTTATTCTTTATATATCGTGTTTCCTATGGAGGGAATAAAGTTGTTTCTTTTTAATCTTCGATAAGCTCAGTTCTTTGGCTGTAAAGAATGCGAGAAAAAATGAGCCAGCTATAGTAGCTTCTGAAAATTAAGTTAGTGGGTGAGCCTTTTGAAATACATCACATGCTTTCAAGGTCATATGTTTCCTTTGATTCATATTGCTCTGGGCTGTCCTCTTAACTGATCGGAAGTTTATCGTCTCGTTAAGCGGACGTCCGTATTATGTTGTTGTTAATCTAAACCTCATCGAATGTATTTCGGTTGGAAAGGTTTGGTCGTTTCTCACTATTTGGAATGGTGTTACACAACAGTGGTTTCGGTAGAAGCATCGAAAGGTGCTGATAGTTTAGTGATGATGGATGCTACTTCTTTTAAAGACTGTCGTCAAGTGTTATCTTTTTGTACATCGAATGATGTTGCTTAATGTCATTGATTCGATGTTGTGTGCTTATTGCTCGATATAAGTATATTGTTTTTATCATCTTATGAAGTGCTTTTGATTTTTGTGATTTATTGTTTCATCAGCGAATTATTTGCATCCTGCTGTTGTATAGTTTTTTATTTGTTTTCGGCTATTGAAATAGAATATTACCAACTTAATGTTTAAAAGGCCCTACTTTGAATTAAAGAGGGGAAGGTAAGAGAGTCGTCCAATCTCGGATATTTTTTATGATTAGCGTAATTTTATAGTGTCACCAGTCAGGTTTGGAAGTATTTTTTGTTGACAAATCCTCTAGCTGGTTGTTTGAAGTTGGTAAGGACGATCTATTTGTAACATATACCGATAATTTTCTACTGAGAAGCAGTACTGCATTCACTATTGGTTATCACATAGCTGTTTACCAAATATGGTGGGATAAATACCCTTTGTGCTTTTGAAGCTTTCCGCAGCAATGAAGCAAACATAAAGCATCTGAGGATTTGTTGTTTTCCTGGCAGACAACGTAAGCAGTTAACGGATCGGAAAGCTCCAAAAACATATCATGCATAAATCTCGATGTAATTGATTGAATTTGAAGCACTTCATGCCAATTGACGAAAGGCATTGGCTGTGAGTCATGAAAATGTTCATTCTGCATTTACTGTACGGGTTTATAGGTTCAATGCTTTATGTCGTCATATTAATAGTGCTCTTTATTTCGTATTCGAAGCAAGGAGTGAGGTTGGTTGTGTAGTCTACATTGTAGCTAATAATCCTTTTATATTTGGCTGCATTTCTTCCCAAAGTGGCATTCGACAGGTTCCGAACTTTCGAACCCCGTTATTCAGACAATACCACTTTTGTTTGCGAATGACTGTTGCTAAGGACCGCCCAACCGCCGGTGTGATACTTTATTTAAAATTTAGGTGTTTATATGAGGAACTGGAAAGTGAAATTTGCTCTTGGAATTCCTTGCAGATCACCCAAAACTTATTGGTTAACGTCGTTTGTGCTCTATAGTTCGAGACTTTTGCACCATCGAGTGCTACATCTTTCCTCTTCTAAAATCTAAGAATAAAGTTGAATGAAGTGATGTTAAATAAAGGAAAAAATAGTGTGATCGTCGGAAAGCGCATACCACCTGCAACACCTTATCCATTCATAACGAATTTGTTCGTTGTAATTCACGCACTCTTGCATCCTTATGGCACATTGTCAACTTTATTGCCACACATTCGTACAGCTAGCCGTCCGAATAAGACGTCATCGTTCATTAACAACGCGCGCCTCTCTCTGTCCTCTCCCTCGTGTGCGTGTGCCAGTGGATCCAGCTTGCATTCCAGTCGCTGTGGGTCTAGCTTATATCACGACAGCTCTGCTCTTCCTTTCTTGATCCTACTACGGCATGATAGTATCGATTCGACGAGTTTGTTGTCTTTTCTGAGTACTGCAAGTTTCGTTTTTTTCGGACTTGCATGTTGCTTTCAATGTCACAAATATTTCGTCTTGCAACTCTTTTAAAATCACTTCCTTCCACCCCGCAGTCTAATCAATAGAATTTTCACTTGTATCGGTTGAATTGCAAAAACCTTGCTGATTAGATGTGGGGATGGAGGAAAGTCACTCCGAAATTTTGCAACTTGAAACGTTTATAACATTACGCACAGCTTGTGAAAATTCATTTCATCTTTCAAATTTACCTTTACTTGTTACCAAGTATTGCATCTATTTCATATAATTGTTAACTACATCAATTGTACTGAAATTCTTACGTCGCTTAACTCTGAAAATTTCCTCAGAACTTCATAGGCAAATGATGGGAAATCCTTGTACCATTTCTTATTTGTGAATCACAAATAATTTAACCGGATGTAGGTTATGGTGTGTGTCTGTGTGTGTGTGTTTGTTGATTGCACTTTTAATACCCTTAGTGATGCTTGTGTTCCTATAGTTGTTGTTTGTCATCACAGGCGCTAAAGCTTTTGTTGACCATCGTATTTTAAGAGCTTCTTCATTGTAAGGAGAATGCCCTCAATATGGATGATAGGCATAGTCACTAATAGCACTCCTACCTCCGGAATGGCCAGAATTACTCTTCATAGGATCATTACCAATTGCGCTGCTCCTCTAATTGTTATATTAGCAGTACGGTACTCGGGGATTTCTAAAAATCAACTGCTGCTGGGATTCTTCGAGTTTTTGCTTTTTCGACTTTTATATTAGGGTCCCTGAGCATTCCGTGACTTTTCTCCCCGACTTTTTCTTCGCGGCGCCTCCTTCTGTTTCACAAATTGCGTTCCAATACCCCCTTCCTACCCTCTTCTCGCCTATCAAGAATGCCGTCACCACTCTGCCAGCCATCTGTCACCGGAGTCGATCTTTTATTTTGCACCAATAAATTCCAGGTATCAAACCTAATACATTAGTAGACTAGATATACGAGCATACTGGAGCGGCAGTTTGTTTTCTTGTTACATTGCGAACGTAGGTAATTAACTCCTACAGGTTAATTTTTAACCCAGCCACGGGATGGGATTTGGCAGCACTCATTTCGATCTTAAATTAGGTGGATGGTATTGCCGAACGTCGACTTCCCAAATAAGATTTTTTATGAAATTGATGGTTTATAACCCATCGGCATGTGAACGATGAGATATCCGAAGGTGATTGCTTTTTCCACATTCATTGCACATTTTAGATGATCTTCCTTCATTTTTAACCGAGTTTATTCAGTTTCTTCGAATATCAAAAGTGAAGCAACATCTCCGTTGTTATCACGGCTATTAATATTCCTATTTTCATCCAACGGCTATATTATTGCAGTTTTTTCGAAAAGAAAACAATGACAGAGGAAGCAAACTATTTCATTTCTCCACTGTTTTATGTTTTGCAGATTGCGGCCTCATGCGACTTATGCTTTCCTATGATCCATTATTGAACTTATTGTTCGTTAAGTTAAGGGAACCATGAAATTAGTTCACAGTTCCTTTATTACCTTCTCGTTGTCGTATACCCAGCTGCTAAGTGCTTAGTAGCAGGTACTTTATTTCCTCTACCAGATTACTGTACATTCTTAGAAGTTGCATTCTTTTAACTCTATGTTACTGGAAAGTATCGAATTCTCCTGCTTCGCCTGAGTTCGTACGTTTGAAATGGACTATCGTACATTCCCATCTGGCAGTTTTTCCTGCTAGTTGCTGTAGCAGAGCAGCTGCTTAGTTCCGTGTAGTTTGCACAATGCTCAAAAAGGTTCAAAATTTTTCTCAAAAAATTGCAAACATCGCTAAATTATTTGTAAGTAAGCAAGTTTGTAAATTAAAAGTGCGAGTCTTCTAAAAATTACAATGCCATAAAGAAGTTTTCTTTGCTCCCCTGCAGACCTTTCCCCTCCCCTCTACAAAACGAAATTTGTTCATCCAGAAAGGGCAGATGCGACCTCACGTCTCAGATGTTAGATCGTAGCCTTGGTCGAAGAAACGGCCACTTCGCTTCTTAAATCCCACTCGACAGTGAAAAGTTCGCAGGATGGGATATTTTAGTGTGAAGCTGATTTGAATGCTTTCAGGTGACCAACACCAAAAAAGGCATATCCCTGACACTTGTATGCCTAGTCAGTCCACTCTTGATGACAACAGTCGCAGTCGCATTCAGCCCACAGCTTCTCATCCGGTTCGCCTTAAACGTTTCTAAGTTTTGAGTCCGCTGTTGTGCTTCATGGGATGCACGTAATGATGGATGATAGCTCACGAAATGCATTGCCACTTCTGTTCCATCTCGGTTTTTTTTAATGCACGCCGTCTGCTTCTTTGCGCATTTTATCTATTTGCTGAGTTTCTACTGGCCATCTCCGAGCTTTACCTAGCTGAATGGTTTCGATCGATGCAGGCGTAACATGTGTCGACACTATCCCTGTATATCACTTATCATTCGATTCCATCATTCCTCGAATGACTCGTTAAGTCAGTAACGATACACCGTTTTTCGCGAATATTTTCGCCTAATGAATGACTGGCTGCCGGTCGTTTGTTACAGCAGCCTTGATAATGGCCGAGAAGTCGAAATATTCACGGTGAAAAGCAGCATCTCCGAATGCGTCTTGAATCTTATTCATGGCCGACGATATACCAAAGCTATCAAAAGCTGTATCCGGAAAATAAAATCTCATGGCAAACGATGTGGAGTTTTGCTTCTCAGATGTCTATAGTTTGCTTCCCTCTTTCGCCTTTCTCTTCGGTGAAAACTTAGAAGTTTGTATTGGCAACGCATATTGGCTGCCCAATTTCGCAGCCACAGCTTTACTAATTTGCCAAATGCAAGTTTCGATAAGCGCAAAAAGGATTTATCCTGAAGTTTTTGTGGACGATCGCTTCAAATATGAATGCATGGCTGGACGACTTGAGTTATTTTTTGCTGTTTTCAAAGCTGCTTGGCTTTGTGAGTAGGACTGCAAAATCTTACTTCTTTTAACACTCTTTTTCGTTCTTGGGAATAAGGAAAAATAACAAGCGTGCCAAAAAAACGAGGTTTCAGTGGTTATGATGAGGTTTTTTAGATGGCTCATCCTGTGATTGAGCGGGGTCCTTTTATGACACTTCAGCAGGCACGTCATGCCATCAAGATCAATGGTGGCGCTGGAAGAGGTAGACGGTCGAATTGCATCGCTTCCTCATCAAGGCAACCGTGCAAGCGATTCTTTACTGATGAGGTATGGCCTTTTATTTCCTACTGTGTCTGCTGAATCAGGTGACGTTTCTTCTGATCTGAAATGATATCCTCCATGTCCCTCACTAGCAGGAACTCTGCAGTTTTTTCATGGTTCATTACTTTTGTAAAGTGTCACAGAACACACAGTACCATAGAACCAACGGAAAGGGACATGCAGAGAACTGGCTCGTTCTCCTAGCGAGAAGGAGGAGCCCTATAATGTGAAAGGACAAATTCCGTTCTGTAGAAAGCCATCACATCGTAATTGAGCCATGTCCTTCACACTAGGAAGTCGACTTGACGGCATCTTTCTGCACTTTTTCTAGCCTCTTTTGTTGCCATCCATAGCACTAGTCCCCACACTGTTTAGGAGATCGCGAGAAAGAAGTTATTCCATGAGGTTATCAGACGCCAGCCGGACGTTGACCGTGGCGTGCTTCGACAAGTCGTCGGATTCGCGAATACGGACGATATCGATGAAATCTTTGAGCTATATTCCGAGCGAATGAGACAGCTGCGCGAGTTAGCATAAAAACAGACTATAATGTTCTTAATTGCGTTTTTAGCGACTTTATCTTTTATTCTGGGCACATCCCAACTACAGTTGATTCTGTATGCGCTGTAATCCTCTACCGCTCATCGTTGAGCTGTTTGATGTCTCTTGATGTCAATTAAGGTCTTCGTTTACTTTCTTATTCTACGATCTATCCAAACATGTTAAGCCAGTCTCATTTGATGTGTAAAACGAGTTACTCAGTTACTGTGTGCTGCACTCGCGTCTGCTTATAAGTCGCTTTTTTTGTTGTTTTTTTTCAAACTGTTGACCACATTTCTCGTTTTCGAATGCTGGCGAAAATCTGTGCAGTTTTTTCTGCACCGCATTATATTTTCTTGAGAATTTTTTACTCAGAAAGATTCCTGAAAATTTTAACGCGGCAATTCAAACATTGAATTTCGTAGTATTGCTTGGTTAGAATTCCATGATAATGATGCGTTTCGTTGTAAAATTTAACTTCAGCCAAATTGTCGATGTAGCAGGGTTGAATGCGTTATGTCAGCAATCGATACTGTGGTGTTTTGTCGGTTGAGATCTTTTTTTAAACACTTCTTTTGCATTCTCTTTATATTTATGTACATTATTTATATTTACGTACTTCACATCTTTTATGCATTTCGTCATTTTTAAGCATATTTCACATCTTATATATTTATGCATTTCATTCCGTCATTTTTACGCATACTTCACATCTTTTTCACATGTTTTACATTCTAATGATCTGCTTGCTATGTTGTTCACACTTTCTTTGGAATCGCATCTAGTTTATGGTCTATATTAGACGATTTGTTTATGTTTTCCTTGCCAGAGATCGTTGTTCTTGCTATGTAAAATGGTCGGCAGTGACTTTTTTGGGAGTGTAATAACGAAGCGAAGGAGGCTTTTCACCAAGAAAAGGAATGGAATAACTGACGCGGCTTATCGTTTTCCATCGGTTGTAAGTAAGCTCCGACTACACTTATTTGCTCCGATCGGCTGTGCCATGCCGCCCAGCATATTCATCAAGCCCAGGACGGCAGAATAAGCCTGGCTGGTCATAAGAGGAGCAGCTGTGAATCGACTTGTCAGCACCCGACGGGCGAAAGGCAAGCCTAAGCCCTAAGCTTCACACGACCGGCCTGCAGGAGCTGGAGGCCGACCTGCAATGAAATGGAGTGACTCTCCAAAAACGGCCGCAGAACCAATTGGACAACAAAAGCATTGAATCGGGACAGGTGGGAGCGGTATGAGGAGTTATTTATTCGAACGAATGCTCTGTTGATAGGAGTAAATAAATTGATGGATTTATTATTCGCTGATATATTTTGCATCAGTTATTGTTGATGGCGGTTTGCATTTGCTCGGATG
Organism: Baylisascaris schroederi; assembly: GCA_006503575.1. Taxonomy (NCBI): domain Eukaryota; kingdom Metazoa; phylum Nematoda; class Chromadorea; order Rhabditida; family Ascarididae; genus Baylisascaris; species Baylisascaris schroederi. The sequence continues at coordinate 53,643 of QEWY01002002.1, read as the reverse complement.
ACAGCTGCTGGTATTTGGTTCCATTCGGTTGAAGTTCGGATCGCTTAGATAAAATTATGTTTCATAAAAATTTGCCTGTTTGCCGACAAATCTAGTTGAAGTCGACAAGTACATTTCTATTTTCACAGGTTTAGTAATGAGCTTCTAGGAAGCTTATTTTCACAGGTTTAGTAATGAGCTTCTAGGAAGCATGAAATATTATTTTGAGCGTTTGAAATGGAAAAGACGCCCGCTAGTCGCCGGTATGTGACGCTGAAGCATGTGAATGAGGCGAGTACACTGTGTTACTAAGTTCGCCACTGAGCATGGGAAAGGCAGTAAACGTCAATCAAGCGGCGAAAGCTGGTCGTATCATTTCTCGGCTGGTTTTTGTGATTTTATGGTTTCGCCTTATCGCTGAGCCTCTTATATTATTTTAGATTTCGACTTTTATCCCATGAAGCAAGATCAGCAGAAATCTTCTACGTTCCTGTAAAAGCAAATGCACTTTTATGGTAGACCAGTCGGCTAAGATCAAGCGAGAATGGAGCGCCATGCACAGCAAGTCAAAGAATTCCATGAACATGCAAGCAGATCAACCGACCACCCGGCATGTGTTGTGAGGCTAGCTTGCGGCAGGAACGGGAGGATAAAAAAGTGATCGATGTGCTGATGTATTCATTCCAGCCTCTAGACTGGTCTAAAAACCAAGCGGGCATAGGGTGATTGTTGAAGTGCGAGAGATGATCGGCGGCAGCGAAGAGCTACTGCGGGATCGTGCCGGCGATCCAAGCTTTCTTAGTATCCCTTAATGTTTGTCACCTTATCGTATAAGTCGTAAGTGCTGTCACCTTACTGGTTTAATTACCCAAGTTTGAGCTTGGTGTGCTAATGATTATGGCTCAAAAAGCCGAAATGTCAGCATTGATTATTATTCGATCTCTACTGGACGCATTAGCTGGTCTAAACTAAAAATTGTTATACTGTTGTGTAAGTGTGATAAACTGTTCGACCCTTATGCCTTTGTTGTCGCGTAATTTGTTCGATCGCAGCTCGAAAGGAGACCTGGAAGGCTAGACGAGCCAAGAGGAGCTTACCCTTACACGGGTTCGTATTGAGCTCGGTTACTGTGACGAATATCGAAGCAAAAAAATCCAAGTACGACCACAATATCTAATGCCTGGTTAACACTCAGCTTGCCCTTGAGCCTCTCTCTTTCTATTCCTTCGAACCATTCCCTTTTCGGACTGCTGATTGCATCATAGAATGTCGCTTTCGGACAGAATAAAACAGGTTGGCAAGTTATTTACACCAAGGTGCATGAGTGGTTAAAACATTTAAGATATGGCGAGCGTTATTTTGTTTTTTTCTTGTTGATGTTTTGTCAAGTTGGTTGGTGAAGTGAATGAGGGGTAAAATCCGCTATCTCGCAACTCCTTTGGTACGCTTTTTCCATCTGTCCTTCCTGGCGAAATTATCAGTAACTCAGTTTGGTTGATGGCAGTAGCTTTTCAGGCACTATAAATGCTTGTTGAGATGCTATTTAGAGTTCAGAAGTTCATTTATGTTGTGAAGTCGCGTTTTAGATATTGGTATTCGTGAATTTGTAGTGTTTAAGGTGTACACGGAAGAGCCTTTGAGTGAACCTTCATGCCAGACTTTATCACGCAACTCCGCAATTCCACACCTTGTCACTAAGAAAAAGCAATGCATTCTTTGATCCTTGCTCTGTTGATTCCTTGCCACAGAAAGCTTAAGTGCAATAATTTTATTCAACAAATTTATGACTGTGTTGCTGAGCGAGTTCTCTGCAGAGCCGCCAAGATTTGCATTCTTCTATCGTCCGTCATATTAGCTAATGAGAATGGCATCATTGTTTTAGCATGTGGTGAAATAATCTGTGTTTTTGTACCGTCCATTTTATTCGGTAAAAAACTAAGTAATAACTACGTTCAAATTGAAGTAGACTTTCGACCGAAGTGCTCCATTCCACGAGCCGTGCGAGTCCCAATATTGAGCCCTAGCTCCAAATATCGATAAACTCGTTAACAGGAGCTGTGACGTGGATTACTGCCCATCATTTGTCATTTCAGCGATTTTCCATGCCACTATCTTTGGATAACTTTTTGCAAGAGCCTCATCCAGTTGAGGAAGTGGTAGGTTATTTAAAATTCAGCAAGTTACGTAAGCTTTGCCAGACAGGTGATTGCCGTAATCGAAGTGTTACCGTAATCACCTATTCAACTAGAATGTGAGGTTTGCGCTTCAAATAGCATTTCTTGACATATCATCTAAATTTGTACACTTGGAAACAGTGTCGATGCATCAGATTTTGAGATGTCCGCGTCATCGGCTGTTATGTGCTTCATCTTTTAAAGTCATATGGCTTTGCGCAGTTATTTTTATTTTCTTATTTTTTTCCTCTGTATAAGCAGTTCCTGCCGGTTTCTTTCCCTGTAGTCTTCAGAAGAAAGCAAAGTCCCTTCATTCAGCCAGAAAGAAAATATGACCAATGTGAAAATTTCTTTAGATTTGTGTTCGCTCATTTTCTCAGATGTCTTGCTCATTCTTCCCCCACAAGCGTAAAAAAATTTTATCTCACTCACATTAGTGAAATCGTTTTCGTTTTTCGGAATTTCCCACAAACTCATAGTCTCCTTATTGGGCTATCGTTGAATTATTTAGCAATTCAGAAGTCCTGTGTACCCTGGTGCTTTCTAGCAATGATTTTTGCTTCTTACATATGGGCGAATAAATGGCTCCCACTTTAGCTAATTGAGATGAGTTTTAGAGAAATGTCGCCCTCTCCATTGAACTGCTTTTTCTCACTATCTTATACATGTAAACTATTTACATGGAACAGAGCATGTGTATACACCGACGAAAATCCATGTGTGCGGAGGAGAACATACCGAGTTTTAAGACAATGCTTGACCTAAAGCGACAAAAAGAAACGCCTGGAAGCAATTCCTCAACTTCTGTGTTCAGCCTTCTAGTAAAGATACCGTCCTGAGCAGATTACTCTCAGGGCGGAATATTTAAGGCAAACAATTTCCGAATCAGACATCGAAAGCTCCCAGGTTAATCCTGCAAGAGACCAATCCCACTTTCCTCTGAAGGTTTCGTTCTTATTTGCTGATCGAAATTCATTGCTAGGTCGCTTTTGGGTACTCAGCCTGTTTCGCTCAGGCATAAGAGAGCAAGAACACACGCAGGTAAATGTGGGATGTGCCAAAATAAGCAGAAAATGATTACTGAGACGTTTCGATGACCTGTAATACAACCACCATTATACCCAAAAATAAGGTAGAACTGTTCGCTGCCAACGATACCGCCTAAAGTTTGCCCTATCTAACACTTGTTTTAGCCGATGTCATTTTCCATACAACGTGAACGTTTTCCGCTTTATTTTTCACTTCTTTCATCAGTTCGTAGTGTTAGATGAGAGCAAAAAACCCAAAACGAAAGGAATATAAAGAATATTCGATATGGTGATTGCAGTACGTCAATAAGTTGTACTTTTAAAAATGGTTNACTCCTGCCCAATGCCCGCTTTCCCTTATGTCCTACGGGTACAAATTTCGCTTTCATTAATGGCAGTAATTGCACTCTAACGCTACGTTTACAAAGTACAAGCATAATTGGTCTCTGAGGACATCCTCATAAAACTTCAGCATATCTCGTATCTTATAGGTTTTCTCATATTGAGATGACTGCTCCTCATTTTCGAAGAAACCTTGCCTATTCCGATGTTGTTTTATATAGATTAGAAGGTATCATGATAAAATCGTGAGCGTGAATACTGACCTTCGTTCGATTAATGACATCTGCTCAAGATGGATAATCGATTCACGTGACGATATAGCCGTCGAACGTTTACCCCGAATCCAAGACGGTTTCAGTGCCTTCAAATGCCATACAATTATGAACTAAGGTTGGATTCGCTTTCAATTATGGAACATAATACAAAGAACTGATTCCTGAAAATATGTCCTTTTTTTCTGGCGAAAGCATCAGAATTTCGCGAAGAGAAAGGGTTGGTAGGCAAAGTATACGATTCAAGTTCTTGTCGTTTGTTAGGCAGGTGGTTTTCAGAAATAAGCAAACCTTACTCGTTGAGTGGGTTCAGGCGGTGGGATTGAATGATTTAGGCGTGAGATGTTCAGGACGGGTTCTGCATCTTTTGGACACCTTGTTTTGAATGATATCATGAGTTCTTCTTCCGCACTGATCGTTTTACAATTTTCTTCTTGATTCATCATCGCCAGTGCCTTGTCAAACCTGCCAATGCAAAAAGACTATTTTCAGCATTTGAATCCTTCAAAGGTTATCGGGGAGATAAAAATGCTTCTAACGAAGATCAAAACAAAACCAGCGCCTACACCCACTCCTGCAAATTTCTGAACCTGACTTTCTTCTTCTTCTTCCACTATTGAATTGATTATGTGAACTTAAGACACTTTCTTCGAGTATTTTGCGCAGTGATTTTCTTTTCTGTTCATCTAATAGACCGGACCGATAAAGTATTTCGTCTTTACTTTTATAAAGCAATAGAGTTTTAGCAACGCTTCGCTTGTAGATTATGCACACTATGTTCTCAGTTAATAAACGTTCACAGCCTTTGAAGTCACATATGGATGTTGCGTTGTCTTGCGCAGATTGATCCAGCCGACCATAGAGACCAACGAAAGATCTACTTCTCATTAATTCCACCGATTATTTTGTTATTTATTTTGTTCAGCAAGTGCAGCCTATGTAACTGATCCTTTAAGTAGGCGCTGAAGCCCCTCATTAAACGCTAACACCTCGAAGAATTATCACTTTTATCGACTAAACATGGAACTCACCTTGACGCCCGAAAATTCTACCTATAGATTGCTCGAAATTCCAACAGCTTGAAGTGCCAGTGATCCTCGCAACGTTTCTATCGATCAATCGGAACGGGTGAAAACCTTTTTCAGCACTAATGCTTGCGACTTTATTATCAAATTGCCATTTAGTAGCAATCCTCAGGACTGGAATCTTGACTGACTTTGGGGTCTGGGTCAAGCGGTCCCGGTCGCATGCAAGCAACCAATTTTATTAATTCTAAAGTGTGACCGGAACCAGATTCAACCCGACTTCACTGATTGTGCTGCAGTCGTTGAAGAAACACTTCTCTCACGTTAATACCTTTTTATTATTTTCATTTTAGAAGTATAAATGAGTTACTAAACCGAATGAACATCACAAATTATAGCAGCTCTTTTTTATATCTTTTATATCTCTCATATCTTTTACTGCTCGCTTCTGTGAACTCGTTTGAGCGGTTGCTCATGAGAGTGCAAAGCTGTTCGCTGACGATTTTATGGACTGTCCTTGGTAAGCGCTACTTTTAATTTTTTGATGTTCTTGACGGTTTGTTGGCTTGCATCCACATCAAAATTGCGCACGTTAATTTCCACTGCCATTGAAGACTTTATCCAATGAAACTCATTCACCGATGTATTTATTATTAAGGCTGACACAATTCTGAGATGAATTTGTTCTGAGTGCCGCCTTTATGAAGAAGTAATGCATTTCTAGATCATGCTCAAACTTTCTAAAGAGTTCGTTCATTCCACCAGTCGCTCGTTATGTTGTTAAGACAAACTACTACTGCATTTTTCTGAGATCTTCGTCACTTGCCATGCGAAATTGGCGACTGTGTCAAACAAAAATGCGCTACAAGCGCTACGGGTATATAACTACGTATAAGAGAGCAATGAGTATGCGTTAAACCGGTTTCTTAAACGAAAATCATCACAGCATGGACGTTTTACTAAACCTTAGCTTTTGCACCAGTGAAGCATTATTTGCCATATTTGAAATAAAACATCCAAACAGTGAGAACTGCAAAGCAGAGATAAATACTCGATGACAAGTTTGAGCACTGTGAGTGCAAATGTGCACATAGTGCAGTAATTCCGCAGCGTGCATTGAGGTCGAGTAATTTATGCAGGAATATGTCTCACTTTTCAAATTTCAAATTAGCATAACCTACTGTGATAAGCAAAACTGCTGAAAAAAAGATCATTATTTCGATAACCAACAGAGAAAATTCCACATTTCCTAATTCCACGCAAGAGCAGCCAGCAAAGCTATTTTGTGACCTCAATGCAGAGTTAACGCGTCTAGTAAATCCCAAATACGGGAATAAAAATGTTCATCGCTCAGTAAAAGCCACTTTCACTAACTGCATATTCTTTTCTTCCAGCGTCACCTTTGCTGTCTCGTCCAGCGTGATCTTGAGGATCATTTCGCTCGAACTTAAACAGTTGTTTGATTGCTGAAATGGATTCCTAGCGAGAAGTTACCCGGACAAATTAGGTGATACCGGAAAAAAGCAAGTCTTAGAGGAAATAAGGGAATCTTTCTGTGCTTCCAATTGCGCCGGTCCTGTAGAATCCCCCTCCTCTACCCTCCCTCCCGACCTGTCCGTAAAATTCGATTTGAAATCCATGGTATCGCTCCAACGAATTTTTTAGAGTAGAAATCATTAACTTACTGGCACGTGCGGTTGGCAATTCGCCTACTTGCCATATTAGAAATCACACCAATAAGTACATTCTTCTGCATACATATAGGCGAATTGCCAACGACAGAAGATTTAGGAAAAACAGCATCTCATCTCATGCGAAAACAGCATGAGTGACCAACCTTCTGAATGCTAATGAAATATACAAATATTTTAATAACGAAGGAATTCCGGTGATATTTATATTACAAAAGAGACACGTGAATTCGTTGATCATTACTTTTTCATATAGAGGTCAACCTAGAATGATATGATTTCTCAGCAAGATGTCATCAACGAAGATGTCCTGCACACTTATGAGCTTTAAAGACTGTCACAAAAGCCTCCCATTACATGCAGGCCTCCCATTACATGCAGTACCACTTTCTTAGCTATCTTTCAAAGAGGCTTCAAGTTGACGGATGAGTGAGACATTTGTTCAAATTGAATGCATAAAACTCTTTGAATGTCTATGAAATAGGAAGCAATGCGTTTGCAATGTCCTTTATTCGTAGCTATTATAGAAAACCTATTCTCCATTCACTTGTATCATCTATCAAATGTTTTGTAAAAACTCATTTATTATTGATACATTTGAAAACAATTTGCTTTACGGGTCTTTTATAGCCATCTGAGCCTTTGCCCTTCAATGACCCATCCCAAACATTTAACAACCATGCATGCATCGCTGATCCGCGACCAATCCGATTCTCAGAGAAATAGCCTTCTTTCCTGATCGTTTACGAAAGTCCAATGTCTTCATTTTGATTCAAGTATTCTGAAGTTTCCTGGTTTCAGTTAAGTTTTCTCATTTCCACTGTTTTCCGATGCAAAGGTTTATAGTTAACTTACCTGATAGGTTTGTACTTCAGCTTATGATGTCACAAAAAGCACTCGGAGAAGAGTGGCAAAAGGCCAGCAAAATTTCTGAGAGAGATGGTGAGGAACTGTTATGTTTTGACTGCTGATGTCGTCCGATCTGGAATTTCGCCAACCGACTAGCCACCTCTCACCGAACATCAACTGCAAACAAGTTCTGTGAACAAAATTTGCGAAATTTGTCATTTCTTTATGAAGTGTACGGTAACTGTCTCCATCGCTCCATGTAATTTTGTCCACTGAGACACGATTATCACATCCACAAATCGATGAAAGAGTGCGGGAAGCGAAAATCTCAACCTAGTCCAAATGCATGCAAGTGGACCATCTATCGAGGAGATAGTTTTTGTATGCTCACATGTGCTGTGCAACTAATGAATGATTTTTTTTTTTCAGAGCAAAGTGAGCAGCCAATATTCCACTGTGATGTCAGAGCTATCGGAAAGATCTGTACGCTCAATAAGGTATGCTACTCCATCCTCTCTCATAGAACAAACTCTTGCTGGAGATCCTCTGCATGCATAGCATGTGCACATTTAAGGATTACAGAGGATGCCGCCATACTTTCTACCACCGCTGTATGGTCCATCTTCCGCTCAATTATGCCCTCCTCAGTTCTGCATCTCGATTTTCGAAACCTTTGCTGCACTGTAGCATCACATATGGTAAGTAGAAAAGCAATTTCTGCAGAGACAAGAGACAAAGCAAACAGCACGCTATGTTTGTAGAAGGCGTTGCAAATGTGAGAAAGGAAAGCACAGATGGGGCACATGAGTGTTATTAACGCATCGGATCAGGTTTATTCGCTCTCAGTTGAGCTTCCACCATGCAAGTCTTGTCCGTTAATGCATGCTACTTTCCATCACCAAAATTGTTTAGCAAAAGTGTCTAAATCATCGTATAAATATTTGTTCAGGATATACTGACTTCGAATTCAACGACATTTTTTACGCTCTACCACCTTTTGAGATGTCAAAAGGCTGTAGGACGCATATAGGCTTCTAAAGTAAGCCAAAAATAGTGGTTGCTCAGTAATACTGCCTTGGAGGAATGCCGCCAGAGATTGCACGGGCTGTGAAAAAGGTTCATAGGTTGAGCTATTTCTATACATAGAAGATGAGATGAACAACTTTATACATCATTTTGCACACTTCCTCCGATCAATGAATACTTGATTATGGAGTTGGTATAGGTGGCAAGTTATTGTGTTGGCTGAGGTGACTAGCGAACATCACGAGAATTCAGTAAATGCATTAAGTTGAACTGAGGTACGACTTTCCATTACTTAGTTGTTCCATTTTTAGAAATTGTTTAGTAACATCCCGAGGTCTACCCTCAGGTGCTGATCGCTGAAGTCATATAACTGTGTGATACACTAAGTATAGCACTCGGTAGTCATTTTCAAGAGTATTTGCAGAAAGTTGCCGGACGGCGCTAGCGCGAAGTCATCAAACAGCACCTATGGCAAGTTTTTGTACCGTTCATTTGGAAAATCAGGAGCTAGTACTTGCGGTAAACTGCCCTCAGCGGACTCAAACAACAGAAGCGCCTATGGGACGCTATCGTTGGAGGTAACAGTTTTCTTGTTAAATAAACTTTTTCAACTAATCTTTTTGTGAACTCTGCAGAAACAGGACTGATGAAGCGCCGTTAACCTCACTTCACTACCGCTTATGAATGTCATGAGTAAACGCCTGCAATGTTCCACTGAAGCCACCGACCCATTGCACGTTGGAGGGATAATTATTTGACAGTGTTTGTGACAACGTCCTCGTAACGATTTTTGCAGTATTGATATATAGAGCGAAACAACTCTGAGGCCATAACCAGCCTTCAAAAATACGACACTCAGGAAGCAACGCTGGGTTGGTTTGAGAAGAACTATAGAAGAATACGCATGAAACATATGCGCGTAGGATCAGCTGCATGAGCTGCTTCAGTCAAAGACTGCTATTCTGAGAATCTGATTGTGATTTTAGTCGTCATGTTGGTCATATAACTCGTCATATAACGAAGCATGAGTGGGCTTTCTCCTAGACAGTCATTAACCCTACTTAACGGCATGTGAGTTGCATGATTCTTTTCGGAGACCACACGCGCGTTTGTGGATACCGCTCACTTAACATGACTCAACCCATCACATTCTTTTATGTACTGTGGTCGCTTTTGCAGCTTTTTCAGAGATAGCAACAGTTCGCCTGAAGCTTTCATCGCTCACCTAAGAAGTACTTCTTCTCCTTTATCCGACTTTTTTTGTTTTTTCTAGTGATCCTGGCTTGTTTGGTAGGTCGATCTGAAAGTCGCCGCCTCACTTCACTCCTCATATTGGAATGGGAGCATTCGTTTCATTTCGCCACCATAAATGATATGTTTTGCATGTCTTGAGGCTATTATGCGCTGACATGGAACCATCCGAGATGGAAATCCTATCGCTTCTACTCGCCTATGGATTAAATGTTTCCAACTGTTAAGGTGAGTCACAAACAGTGGTTTTCCATTTGGACTATATCTGGTCCATGGGCAGGCACAGTTTAGCATAAGAATGAATTGTGTGCCATATTCCTCATGTTACGTACTGAATAATCCACTGTTTGACGGCATATTGCGATACGATATTCGCGTTCTAAATGACATTCGCAAATTCCTACCGTGGTTTTGTCACTGATCCCTACCCTCGCAGATAACGGAGAAGAGAATCAAGCGTCGGAAGGAGGGAACAGAACCATCCGAGTGCTGGGTACGTCGGAAGTTTGCTGGCAAGGATGGAAAGGTAAGTTTCTCCGTTCCTGAAAACTTTTGTTTTATATCGTTTCTGAAACATGTTAGAATGTAGTTTTCGAAGAAGCATTTGAACGCATCAACTTGCCAGCAATATCACACTTTCATGTCGTCAAAAACAGGCAAGCATCAGGTTTTCCACTCGGCCAACTGTGCAAAGGAGTTTCCGACGCACTGAATCAATGGAAGAGAAGAAAGAAACGAGTGCTCATATGATCTAAATCTAGAATTCAATGAATCTGTTATGATGCGAAAGCGAAACGACGCCTTTCTCAAATGCCCTGATGAAAAATTACAGTGTGTGCCAGGCATTGGCATGCGCCATGTTGTGAACTCTCCAATATTCCATATAATTTAATATCTCATCATTTCAAAGCTACATTCAACGCACAGAGGAAACCAAAATGCCGCATCATTTTAATGACAATTTCGAAGCACAGAGGGATTCAACAATGTTACATTCAAACAGTGGACAACTTCGAAAGCGCAATGATGTCAATTTCAGATTGACGGCGACGCTGATAAACTTCACATATCGGTTGTGAAGAATCCGATGGCAAAAAAATATTAACTCCTCGACTCCAACAACACTATTCAACTTTTTGTGGTTGCAAGCAGAAATTTTCGGATTCGATGTTTAAATAAGATTAAAGTTATTGGCACAATATAGTGAAGAATTTGCGGCAATTGGCAATGACATATTGCAATAGTTGAAAATGCAACTGAGATCAATGTTATGCAAGAAGCATTCCGGTCCCTTCCCTCTTAAAACTTTTGGAAGAACGTTGTCCCTCCGGCGTTGCCACCATTTTTAGACAGAAGTGGAGGAAAATAGGGAGAAAAGAGACTGAGGCACGTTCCATGTAATGCACGTGCGTGTGGCGATGAGCAATGCGATAAAAGTCGGTGCCTTATGCAACTGGCACAGGAAAAGACTAAAGTCTTGATGGAACTGATGGAAGAGTGCACATATTTTTTTACTCGGCGAATAGTTTTCGGCGAAGGCGCATTTCCATTCGTGGGCGTCGCCGAGTTTAAAATATTTCCATTCGTGAACGTCGGCGAGTTTAAAACTTTATGGTGGGAAATTTGCAGTTTCCTGAAAGAATAAAGCAGATTGGTGAGGAAGTAGTTTGCGCGTACGGTAATGCTGTGATGACGTTTACGCCAACTCGCCGAGATGTCGTATGCGAAATTCTGCGGAGCGTGATACTTCCAGCGCACTCAACAAACTAGATATTTGAAACAATGGAAATATTTTGGCTTGAAGAGGATGCAATCCGGAAAAAATGTGTTTAGTGTGTTAGGAATCAATGTTTCAACTGATGTACGAGCTAGTCGATTCGGTTCACTAATGTAACATGCATTGCATCAAGAAGGTCAAAGTTAGTGACAGTTCAAGAGAAATTCTTCTGACGTCTCCTTGTTGAATTGAAGTGCATTGAATCGTCTTTATTCACATGAACATAGAAAATTCAACCTGGTAGTGAACAGTTGTCAAATAGAGCAAATGACGCACTGTTTCAATAGGACCTTCCAATGCTACGACGGCGAAATCGCTGGAACAAGAAGTGGTGATCGTGATTGCTAAAAATTGGCTTTAAGCTCAGCCCGACCAGGACGAAATTCTGTGCCAAAATTTCCTGTTTACGAGAATGGCGCCTTTGCCAGATGAAGTGTCCAAAATACAATGCGTAATGAACATCATAGATAAAACACATAAAAATCGGAAATTCTCTCCAGTAGTCTGATCTCAGGTTCCACCCGTAAGCGGTTATTGCCAGCAATATGTTTTCCTTCACTCATAAAATTTTGATCCTGAGGAATTCCTAATGGGGTGTAGCGTTCCAGTCGCCTGTATCGCAATTATCAATGGTCAGAAGACTTTGCCTGCATTTCGTTCAAATTCTACATCTAAATCGAGGAGCTGCCCATGCTGGAGTTTGGTGGACACCACCAAAAGTTAGTGGCGTGTCCATAGCAGAAGCATGTACACTTTATGGAAACCGAGAGGAACAATCGAAAAGCATCAGTGCACTCACCTAATCGAATTTCTTACCACAAAATTTTTGTTGCACTTCATTTCTGACAAAAAATGACTCTTCTATTCCACAGATAATTACAAAAACCTACGGAAAGTTACAGCTACGAAGAAACTCATGTCTTTCCCTCTTTTTCACACAGACAGTCGAATTCTGCAATCATACTATGGAAACGACTGTGTGATATGATGATCCGAAGCGGCTATTTCTCAAATTCTCGAGCAAATTTCGCAGTGAACAATAAATGCTTCTGCAAATCTTGAAAGCTGCGGTATGGAATTTTTGCATCGTTACTCGCAACTCTGAACTACAAAGATGAACAGCCAAAGGTGCAGAGGTACACTGGAAGTTGAAAATTTTTTGGAGAAGATACCGACTTCCTCTTCCTTGTCTGCTATGTTGACGGTTTCAGCGTGGCACCGGGCATGACGAGCGTTTCAGCTATTAAAGGCATGGGAAAAGAGAACGATTGAGATGATAGGGTGGTGGGTAAGATATTGATGGAAAGTTCTCGGAAGCTCGGGAAAAGACAAATAAGACTTTATTCACAACAGAACCATTGATGCGATAACAACAATATCCTAATAAATGCTAATTTTGTCATGTTTTGATGCAGGAACCGAACAACGCAGAACGATGCATCGGAACATGCCAATTATGTGAGTTAAAACCGAACATGCGTGGAGCTGTTTCCGATCATTCTCTGCTGGGTGCATTCTCTTCTCACGGCCTAATACCACGCTGCCATTGAAAGCATTTTCTCCCACCGTTACGAGCTATAGATGCAAATTTTCTCGGAAATGCATTTGTTGATGAAGACTTCTTTCAAGTAGATAGTTATGTCTTGCCCTTGCCGAAGTTTGCCTCATAAATGAGGATGCTTGCAATATAGCCCCAACAGTGTTAGAAAACAATCATTAGCTGCCTGGCAATTTCGAGCATTGATTTCTTTCCACCGATATTGAAAGAGAAAGTGCAACCGACGAGACCTGCGAATTTCGTCAACCTTCATGTTCCAACCTCACCTCGAATTCACTGTGCTTAGCAAATGTGTTTCTTCTTTCTGTGCCTGTGTTTTGTGCTGAACAAAAATTTACTGTGCCCGCCTTAATTCAGCGACTGCGAATTTTAAAACTGAAATGCCGCTCTCGCAATTCCCGGAATGGGATGAAATGATCCGAAAAGCTTAGGCTACTTGTTTAGCATGCCTAACTGTTATGCCAGAAATGAAGCATAATGACCACACAAATTTGAATCGAAAATAGCAAGTTCAAAACTCCTAAGAAATTGCAGCGGAAAGGATAATTTTAGTGTCGTCTTCATAGGAATGAAACACAACATCAAAAAATAGGGTGTACAGAATGCCAGAAATCAAAAACATGCCTAGAAATACGATAATTTCCAGAGGGCAACTTTATACGGATGGAGGAAACGGTTTCATTGCACCCATGATGGCTGGAAATCGTCCTAAAGAATCGATTCAGCAACTGAGTTCCGTGGACGAACTATAGACTGGAATTCAACTATTCCAATAAATAAATTAAAAGATACAAATGTGCATAGCGGAAAGAATTCCAGACAACGCCATAGAGCAGCTAATATTTGATAGTTCATATTCTCTTCGGAGGTAGCGGAAAGAATAACAAATGTCAGATGAAATTTCAATCGCATTTTAAACGATGACGACGAATGATACAAGTGCGGCCAAGCGATTGCAGCTTCTTGTGTATGCCGCTCAAAGGGAGGCACAATGCCAATCTTATAAGCTTAAGTAGTTTTGTTGTAGAATACTTGAATCCCTTCGATTTGGGAAAAGTGAACGTCACACTGAAGAAGAAACTATGTATTTCTGTCCTTAAACGAAGCGTAATTTCGGAAAATTGCGCATTCCGAGCAAAGACACCGACCGAGATGAGAAGCCTGCTAGAGCAAAACGAGGTATTTGGTGTATACCTATCAACTATTTTCTCAGTTATCGATGGGACCACTCGAGTTTTTCAGAAACTTGCACTTGGAGAATAAAAGGCTTTGCCTGAAAAATCCAACTATCTAAGGCGTCAAAGGTTCCGTAACCTCAAACTCGAACGTGGACATATTCCAATACCAAGATGTTGAAATCTGGCAGCAAAGAAAGTGCCAACTTTTCCTGACGCGTTGTGTCTACAAGGCTCCGGAGATTCAGATCTCCGCTGGTGGACCAGAAAACTCGCTTTACGTCCGCTGGGGTTCCATATACGACATAAGACCGGTGAAGAACGCACATAGAACGGTTATGACGGTATAGCAGGTATGAAAACTTAAATAGGTGTGATCATTATCGACGCCACACTTCGATTCGAAAGGTATAAGAGGCAGCAGATCGTATCAGCGTTCAATTCGAGCCGCTAGAGGAGAAATGCCTGCAATACGGTCTCTTTTGGAGGCTTTGCAACGGCTGAGGTCTATATAAATAATCATTGCACGCAATAGAAACATTCAGCTGCTTTTTATGAACGCTGTCTGTCTATATTGCAGAGATGGCAATTGCCTTAAACGCGGCAGAAATGATAGCTGAGTTTCTCACTGCTAGGAAGTCGATCGCTCACGAAAATGCTCACGAAAAACAGCGAAGGTTGAACAAACACTGAGGCTCTAGCTGGTGCATATAGTTGAATGATGGGTACGCAGCCCTAACTGTTCATTTCAACCCCTTTCAACTAATGAAAAACACAAAACCAATTTTTCAGAGGTCACCATCCATACTTTCTCCACTCCTAATTTTCCATCGAAACGTCACACATTCAGTTTTCACATAGGGAGTTGTTACCTATAAACGACGTCTTTACTAGCAGCCGTATTCCTCACCATAAATTTGTCTCACTCAGAAATCTTCCTTACTGTTCTCGCACCAGCCAACCACAACCCACAACAAGTCGGTGCGCTGCAATGACCAGCGATTAGAGGAGAAAGGAGAGGGAGGAAGGAGATAGGGCAAAGGTGGGATGGGAAGGAAGGTATCGCTCATAAAAGCTGCATTACACAACACCCCCATCTTTTTTACCTCTCTCGCAGCCTGCCATCGAAAGAAACGTACGAAACGTGAACTCATCGGTGGCCGCATCTTCTGGCCGCGTAACGAACATGACAAACAAAAATCCTTACTGTGCATAGAGTTCCATTTCGCCCACCACAACGAAACAGCTGAATCGAGCGTAACAGCAGTAAACCCTCGTGAAGTGCTCTTCGCTGAACATATCAACTACTTTACCGGAATCTAATATTTCCAATGATTGCTTCGTTTTACATATCTGCAAGTGTTTAGCATACATGGCAATACACATGAACGTAACATGATGTCAACCGCTTCGAGGGTATCGGTAACCGGAAATAGCTTAATGTGAACATAGAAGAGGGGAGTTGGCGTGAACAAACCAAGAAAAGGATGACTAGTGAGATCAGATCTTCCATCGATTGAACAGTGAGACAAACTTTTCGATCTCACTGGCGAAAAATATCGATCACCAAGAACGAAACTATGGCTAATGTGAGTTGAAATCCACGTCTTAGAGGGCTCAGTGTTAAAATGCTGCTTATTCTCTTCAAATGCTAGAACGTGAAGAGGATCAAATAGTGCTCTACGCATGGCAGCTAGGCACCCCAACCATCCTGCCATGCACACGGATTTAAGTGGTACATGAAGAGGCGTGATCGCAGCACTTATCTCGGAGCAATCACCGCATCCACAAAAAAAAAAAAAAATACAACGTGTAGTTTTTCTACATGGCGATAGAAACAAAATACTCACACTAGCGAATCTGTGATGAGTGACGGCCCGTTGTGGGTAAGCGCAACCACCATGAAGTGTTCGCGATCGTAATTCTACCACATAGAAGCAAATGGCCTGCTCATCAGCTACCTGGTCACAAACCTCGTCAGCTTTCTGCACACTTAGAAAATGCAGCTCGCACGATGCCCAACTCTGCAAGAATTGACGCGATGGCCTACCTCTTCTGTCATAAAGAATCTCTTAGATCATTGCGACATATATGAAAAACTGCCGCCGAAGGTATGACGGATCACCTTCTGGGCAAAAGGAAGTTAGCGTAATATTCAACGACCACGTTGTACCAAACAGAGAAGCATCGATGTGCTTCTCGGAAATCTGCAATGGCCGACGCACAGTATGGGAAAGTCGTCGCACACCTAAATCTGCCTGATATTGCCTCATAACGAAAGCGATGCTAGCATGACTAGTATTGACATTCGGGGTCCTGTGCAAGAATCACAGAATATACCAAGATCGGGATCGGTAGAACAACTTTCCGGGTTCTCTTTTATGAACCTTACAGGATAAAATCAGATTACCTCTCAAACAGAAGAAAGCAGACTCATTCTGAATTGCGAGGCTTTCGAGAATCAGTGGTTCCGCGCGAAATTCTGGTTATCCCAATGTCAAAAGACCCTCAAGTTTGATAGTCAGAAAACTGGAGAACTCCGAGAGAACTTCAGAGTGTTATGACATTTGTTGGTTCCTGGACGAGTTTCGGGGGCCATAGAAAAGCTTTCTCTGAAGGCCAGTTGGAAGCACATCTCCACTGATGTGTATGTAACTCTGTGTGGCCTGAGCCACTGCCACGTGCCCAAAAGAATGAATGAATAGTTAATAATTTGGTGTTTTTTGAACCGCAAAGCTCAACTCGCGAACCAAAAAGCAATTCATTGGCCATATCTGAATGATTCACAGCAAAACAGGATTGTGAGTTTTATAACACCTCGAAGTATCAACGTCTCATATCGAAGCGTCCAGTGAAAAAGATTTTAACATTTGATGTGGATTTGCAAAAGTAACTCCCCACTCGATATGTAACAACGATCGTATCGAGTGGGGAGTTACTAAACGACTTAACGCTTTCCAACAAACCCATAAAACATCTCCCATATGTGAAAAGCAATCCATACACAGTGAATTCCGTAAATGTGCAATCAACGTGTGTACGCACGGTCCAAGAGAAACCGCACTGTTTGCCGTTTAAAGTTTGTGTCATGAAACCGGAGACTGTCATAGAAGAGTAACAGGTAAAAGAACATGCGCGGTGATCCAATCATCCCTTCTCAAAGTCATAAAAGTAATAAGCAAAAGACTTCCTCTTTTCAGCCCGGTTAAAAAATACGGCATCTGCTGGTGATAATTCGTGAAAGTGCATAAGCTAGAGTGTCGGAATAGAGAAGGACGAAAGAATTTAATAACCCGATCAATGGAAGGTTTATATGTAATTGCGTTCCGGTCGATGTGCGCACTCACGGCCACGTTGTTGCAGGGAACTTTTCGATCTGTACTCCGGCAACAGCATACAGTCTCTGGTACACCTGAAGATGATCGTCGTGTAAAATAAGCACTGTACCCTGGTAAAAGAACATTTTTTGCGCAGATAATGGAAGTGTTCGCTGGCAGATTTTTTCTCAGTTTTTCAAAACACTACTCGCAACGCCCATTAGGGTACATTCCATGTGGGGATCTAAAGTAAACTCATCTGTCTGGCTACTGATTTCGGCTACCAAATCGGTGCTCATTGTGCACACCTTAGTAGTCATGATCACTAAAGTATTGCACGTACTGATATTCAGAACATTCATCGGTTTTTTCCCGCGAACAATCTAGCCAGCTGGCTGATAATCACTAAACACCCACAAATTCTATGAGAATGACACAAAATTCTTCACGACCTAAGGAAAGATCGGAAAATGCAGATTACCGGTAGGATGCATTCGGCTGCAACAGAAAAAGAAGTCATGACAAGATTCGCTTACGACTTTTGCCGCTTTGTTACCGATCGGATCTTCACTTAACACCTTTAGATCACAAAAAATTACATGAATTTGGCATAGGCAATCGGATCGCTTAGAATTTGAATATATCGCAACGCATATCTTATTTATTGGTAATATATTGAAGCGATGGACATAGCAAGCGAAATTAGGGAAGCGTATAATGAGCAAACTTCTGATTGCCCGCAGTAGTTCCAGAAAGATCAGAATCGATTATGCTTTTACATGTGCACTGCGAGATTAAGTTCCTGAATTTCAAAATTCATCGATTAAACTCCATTGCACTCATCATAGGCGCTTCTAATGCACCATTGAGTAAACACTGTGGAATTAAAGGGAATGTATAGACAGCGTATTACAGAGCTGCGGTTGATATATTAAGCAGTGATGTTGGCTTTGTGATCAATCGAATATCCTGAAGTGAGCACTCAGTCGGAGAATGAATGTTGGAGCATGACGCATTTTCAATTCTAGTGTGACCAATGTGCTAATGTTTTCAGGGGATCATTATATTTCTTTGAAGCCGTATTCGAATAGAATGAGGGAGAAAGGGACAAGAAAATGGCGAATGGAAAGGACATTTGGTGAAAAACCATCAAAATCGTTGGACACACTGAAAGTGGTAGAGGCATAAATTATGTGAGCAAAGCCAGTCTGTGCACAAAAAAAGGGGTGGCAAGAGTTACTAGTAAAAAAGGGTGCCAAAAAGAGTGTGCCGATTGCACACTTTAAGAACAATGGAATTCACTTCCCTTTACAAATGGAATTACTTGTATTGTAAGGTCCTTAAAGCCTTATTAGGACCGTCATTTCAGCCAAATTTCAGTCTTTGGTAATTAGAGACTGGCATATGGAGCCACAAAAAACGTTTTTATGAAGTACCGCGGGAGAATTTCATAAAATAATCTCTTTTTGAAGTTCCATTGATTATTTACCGAATGAACCAGACCACTGAGTCGAGCACATCTACATGAATTCCATATTTATTACACAGAAGCATGCAATCCAAGAAATTCCTCAAATTATTGCAAGGAATACAAAGAATTAGTATAGAACAATTGTTCTGACTGGCAGCGGCGACATTGAAGGAGCACGAGTGTAGGCACGGTGTACGGCCGATAACCGTCGGTCGATGTGATATGCGACGGCACAAGGGAGATAGAAGAGATTGTTTATTGAAGAGCACCATAGGACCCAAAGAGTGAGTAAAACCAAAGACGAAAGGCACGAATGAAAAATGACACAGAAATGGGCCGAAGGAGACTTATGTTGGCTCCAGGCATCCCCTGGGGCACCGCAAGAGCAAAGAATTCATGAATGACATTATGTAAGAACATACCGAGAATCGATTATACGAATAAATGTGATTACTGCAGTGTTAGATCATAATTAGATATCTTGGGATTGCTCTTTGGTGCCATACCCAACATACAAAAGATTACTGCGGAGCAACCAAAAAGCTAGGTGTCAGAATGAATATATTAGAAGGCATTTTTTAGAAATTCTTCAAATTTGAGTGAAATATGACAATTAGACGATGAAATGACATAGAACCAAGAAACCAAGGGAACAAGCCGAGAGCTTGTAATTTGCGGAGGATAAAACAACTTAAGAGGTCGAAGCACTTGAAAGATAGGACATCCTGAGATGTTCCAACTCATAAAGAATGTGGTAGCACCTTAGGAGAGGCTCACCGTTTAGACCTCTCAAGCATCTCAAGCCACAAGTGACTGATCAGCGAGAACAACCTTGAGATGGGTGGTTTAAAAAGTGCTCTACTTAGACATCTCTTGCGGAATATGAGGTGCACATCACAGCAGTGTTACGCGCTCCGCATATGTAATTCTTTACCCGCCGGTTAACGAGAGCGTTTGCTTAGTGTGCTTCAAGTTTTTACTCCCATTGTTCTAGTAGTATGTACTGACATAATTATTAATCACGCTTGATAAAAGGAGTACGCGAAAAATGATATCTGTGATTGCTTCGTAAAAAGGAAGAAGGCATTATAGAAGTAGTTGCGTTGTTGCTGAGAATCAATTGGAGCATCACCTACCACGCTCGTCGAGTCTTCTGTAGCAGTTACGGAACACTTTCGTTTTCCCGAACATTACATGGTCTCCACCCGGCTTGATACACTGGAAATCAGATGGCAAATCCTTCATTTCATGAAAACTCTCTATCATCAAGAATCCTCGCTCGTGGAGCATGCCTGAAAATGTATGGTGATGAGAGCATTGTGACTTTGTTCCCTTCGAGAAACAGTTGCAAATCTTCGCACGAGGGAGAAGAGATCATTTTTAAACAGTCAGAAAAGGCACTTCACTGTTTGGTCGTAATATTGTGTGATATTCTAGAATAGGCCTGTATTCTGGCTGTCGGGGAGGTGGGAGAAGGCTTCAGAGAACTCAATAGGGTCACGCGTATCAAATATGCATTGAGGGTGACATTTCAAATATCCTCAGTAAACCAAACAACATGATGACCACCTTGTTGGAGCAGATTCATTCTTCTCATTGCATGCCATAATAAATACATGGGAACTAGGAGAGCGGCGGGAATACGAAAACTGCGTTGTGGCACTTAGCAAGACATGAATAAAGCATATATATATATATATATATATATATATTTTTAGGCGAAAGGAGTTGGATATCAACTAGGGAAAGGCAACAATTTTAGTGTTGAGAGACCACATTCCCTGAGGCGTTGCGTTGCACACGAAGACAATATTTAAAGAAACCTCTCCCAAAGCCAACCACTCTTTCCATGCACCACCGCGTCACAAGCGAGCTCTCCACCTCGATGCCACTTTCTCTATTGCCAACGTAACACAACGTTCCATGCTGAAATAAGAACCCTTAACGACATCAACATACAACGTGATGAGACAAAACAGTGTTTCTTATGCAACAATTCCATCTGAGGACAATTAATGCACGCGCATAGGACGATTAATGGGCAATCGCTGGCAGCGAGGCTGATAAAAACGACCTAATCAAAAATTGATACTGGAAGAGTGAACTACTCCAGAACCGGATGAACGAAAAAAAAAGAGCCTAAAGATGAATTGCGGAATACTAAATTTTTATATAGAGAAACTTACGCATTTGTAACAAATGTCCAGAAGGAGAGTGTATGAAGAATTTTTACAAAGGAACTTTTGCAGCGAACCTGTCTAGATCATAAGTGAAGCAAGGATTACGTAGGTTTAGAGAAGAAAGCCGTCACGGTTACCAATATGTCCAGATCCCATTTGCACCACTGTCTAGAGCAGTGTCGCAAATCTTTTCTATCAAATTAATAACCACTTCCGGAAAGTTATTGCAAACATTCGAAGCAACTCCACGCATCTTTCATTACAAAAGCCCATGAGCCATATGGCAGTGTCTGAATAGAAATCTCTTTCAGAATGGTTTGTAGAATATACCAACTCCAATGCAGAAGATACAAGCTGAAAAAAAAGTTAAGAAAATATTAGAGGAACGCCAGTCTGTTTGTTGCTCATTGTATCCAACTGGAAATGAAAGTTGTGAAATCCTTTGTTACGCAAGTGAACATGTCGTATCACATGACCGATTCTTTCTGCACTTCGTTCTGATTTGTCGCCGGAAGCAATGCGATGCTGTTGGTCGCAGGCTGATCGAATAATTAAGCAGCTCTCGACTTTTTCCAAGTAAGTTAGTTTTCCAGTTTCTAATTGTTCTTTTTACTCCCTTCGCGGAGGAAAGTTACCGTCTCCAGTTTGCCTATAGGTCTGCCAATGACATATTTGGCTTGACTGCAGTGTTGTTGCTCATTTTATTTTGATTGCACCAGAAACTTTTTTTTTTTTCAATTCAACACCCATTTGTGTCCATCACTGCCCTTATTGTAATGAAGTTAGAAGCCAGAGTTCCATTCCCTAGAAATCAATTTGGGAACTACATGTCATAGTAGACCCTTGCATGCGAAAACCGTGTTGCTTAAAAAATACTCCACGCTACCGTCCCAACAAATATCTTTCAACAGAACCTTTAACCGAAACCGAAATTTCGGTCTGTTCCTACTGACCAGGAAGTACCACTCGCTAGGTCATTACAGCTGTGACCGAAACCGAGTTCCATGGCTGTGATTTGCCAGGTAAATGGCTGTGATAAGAAAACTCTGCTTGCTGCCGAAATCCTCCCTCCACTGAACAGTTTAACAAGCAACTCAACAACATTTGTGAAATGCATCCCGCGTCAACCGATTTCGAAAGGTCCCCTGCAGCGCCCCTCTTTATGGGGACTCCATCCCAGACACTAATGCGCGCATGTAAACGTACTGAATATTCATATTTCGCCGAAACGTACGACCATCTCCAAATTGATCTGCGAGTGCTTTCCCTCATCACACTTTTGCATATTTAGGAACGCTTACTTCATCGGAGAATGCTTGGATATCAATAGAAAATTCTAGACGTTCCATGATCTCCTCATCACATGGTGCACTCTCCCTCGATGATCTGCACTTCAATACAGCGATTGTCCATGCCTTGCGTTGCGACGCTACTGAAGTTCCATATAAGAGGTCTTCATCGTCACAACTTTTTCCTGCAACAATTTCCCTGTCAATGTTTCAACTATTTAATGCCATAACTCCCCAATAGCTCCTTGCCGCAAACAACAGTGATATGCTTCACCTGGGCGCAAAATCGTGCTTCACACTTGGTATCCTATGCAGTAACGACTATTGTCCACAATCGATTCCCTGTTGGAAAACAAAGTGATGCAGAAGATCAGTTTCGCTACATATGAGACATTTCTGTTTGTAGATATCGCAAAACCTCTGCTCAGCTCTGTTAGTCATAGCGTTCCAGTTTGCCAAGAAGATTAGCTAAATGTGCAGCAAGATAAATTTGAAAGACAGGTTATGCGAAGCCATGCATCCGAGAAGGGGAATGTTAAATTCGGGAGGGACTTAACATAAGCGGAACTTTTGAAGAACGGCTTTCCTGAAGCCAGAGAGCATTTGGAGGAATGGGGAGGGCATAATTGGGCGAGTGAGAGGGATGAGGGAGGAGTGACCGAAGTTGAGAGAAATCTTAGACTGTAACATCCCGAGAGGTTTCTTTTGGAACATTTAAATGGTCTGTTTTCATCGAATCTTTTACCATAAGACAGAGCCATTTCAGAATCTTTTTGTTACGATCACAAAGGCATTTCAGCTTTTCATCCACCTCAAGCCAAATTAGTCTGACATGTGAAAATGGAAACTGAGTATAATCACCAGATCCTGGTCAAATTGAAGTTATTTCTGTCCACGCCTTAAGACAGACTAGAAAACAAAATGCAACAAGACAGCATGCAGTTGGCCGGCTATATGCATGACCCCCAAGATCAAGCTGCTGTTGTGAGGCGGAATGATCGCCAACGACTCATCAACATTGGTCTACAAGTTTGAATCTCGAGCCCATGAATGTGGCATGGGAAAGGCGATGGTAACTCATTCCACCAAAACGAAAAAAAAAAGACATGAAGCCGCACCCTTCTCCTACCACATCAAATAAACAAAATATTGACGCTTTTTGACATTTACGACCACATGATCCCTCTCGACAGCAATCTGTAAACACTTTTCCGAGTATTTGGAATAGCAATTTATTCCTTTTAACAAAGCATATGATGAAATCCTCATATATGTCACCTTTCCTCAGATATTCCGTCCGCAACACGTCGCAATTCACCATGCGCTCCTAAACGCTACTGTGAGCTTCAGCCCTGCTCACCAAAAAAAAAGTCGTTCACAAGTCAAAACCGAGTCACGGATGGCCGTCAATTCCGTTCGGACTCGCCGACTTTGGGGATTGCCGAAAAACCATTATTCCCATGCAGAGATCAGGGTGCCACACATCGAAAAAATTCTGAGCGATTACTGAGGTAATGGCGAAGAGAAGAGTTGTGCATGCCAAGCACCATTTCATCATTTGACTGCCTCGCTCAGTCTGCTGGACAGTCAACGAAATTTAAAAGCCTTGTTTGCATACCGAAGGCACGTAATGGGCGTAAAGCACTAAAGCGCAACCATCAGAACTCCGCCTTGAAATTCGAGTTGCTGATCACATTTTCATTACACCGTGAACGCGACGAGTTAGTAGCCAAAACGATGTCAGATGGGTAAACACAACCGATTGAAAAGAACCGCTATGATGGCAATGCGTTCGTGGCAGTCTACTTACTTTCAGTATCAGCGATAACGTCGACCAGTTCCACATCCGTCTTGTTATTATATACTTGAATCGGAGTTACATCAGTCGCAAATTCCATATTTATACCTTGAAAATTGCGGCTCTATTTATTGGGTTGGCGAGAAAGTCGGTAAGATCTAGATAGCAACCAAGGCAATGTGTGCCATGCCTCACCTCACTATCCTGATACTAGTGCCCACACATTCATCGATCACGAAAAGAAGTTACGTTCAGTAAACTAAGAAGAAATTTCGAAATACGGGCTACAATCGGATGGATTTTCAAACCAGAAGTAATAACTACTATCCTACTCCTTCTTTTTTGAAGCACTAAACTGAAATTTTGCGATACAGCTTGCACTTGAAAATGTTGAGATTCCGTCTGCATAAGGATTGACCCAACTTCCCTCTCCTCGTTTCATTTGTGCGTGCATGAGAAGCGAGGTAACGAAACGCACTGCCTCCATTAATTATAGATTGGAGCGTGGAAGAAGTCCACTTTATATGTTTCAGATGTTTCACGCAGACCAACACGACGACACTCATGACTCGCATAGTGCAGCCCTCACCAAGTAGACGAATATTTTAATTTCACACAACATATAAATCGAACATTTTCGAGGAATCATGCACAGTGCCGCGGAATGAAGAAATGCGAGGTATAAAGGTCACTAGATGATTCCATCCCGACGCACGAGACCGCGCCATTTATAAGTACAACGCAAACCACAACCGTGACCAAATACACATTAAACGACCGTTTTCGCACATATCTCCCTCTCATTCTCCTTGAGGAAGACGACACTCTCCTCATCAACTCGATCTCGCCAAGTCCGAAGTGTTTAGCTGTTAATATCTGCTTACCTTTAGGAGCACACACCGAAAAGTATTATGTGGACAATATCCCACTTCCCATCCCCATTTGCACTAGTAATCTAGGAGTCGTGACTCAATATAA
The DNA here is from genome assembly GCA_006503575.1 of Baylisascaris schroederi. Classification (NCBI taxonomy): domain Eukaryota; kingdom Metazoa; phylum Nematoda; class Chromadorea; order Rhabditida; family Ascarididae; genus Baylisascaris; species Baylisascaris schroederi. The sequence goes on along the minus strand of QEWY01002002.1, from coordinate 28,463 downwards.
AGTGGAAATCCGGGGCACATTAGCGACGTTCTTAGAGATACTTGTTACATATCTTTTCCCCTCCTCCACGTTCAAAAATCTGGAAAGGTGAAATGTGCACACTGACGTACTCGAAGTGAACGGCTCACATTCTCGAATACGCAGACGAGATTTCGCTTCCATGTAGTCTTAAACGCGACATTTCTCAATCTAAAAAGTCCGCAAGTTTCTCACTGCGATTTCATATAGCTTTCACGATGGAGGCTCCTTAAGCAGGCTTTAGTGAATAGCTTTCAGCTAGGCATCTCGATTAATTTGATGATGTTGAACGAAACTTGACCCTTGCATCTCCGATTTGGTTTTGTTCATTCCCTGGGAATAATTGTCATTCCCACGCAGCACACGTGACGAACCATATAAACTGCGTGAAGTCAGACCCCATAAAACATTAAGAGTTATTTCAATAAAAGGATTATCAACTTTGATAAGGCAACGCAAGCACTACCACATTCAACAGGAGGATCAGCAGAATTAAAATAAAATTTCAAGCTCACCAAGAAATTGTATCCATATATTTACGTCCTAGGTAGCTAAATTTTGCGTTGCTTAAATCATCTACTTGTTCTACTCTCTTCTCATACCACTATTTTCGCTATTATTGAGGGAAATAAGTCAGCTTCCTTCTTATATCGCAACTTCATTTTCCGTCCGTCGTTGCGATCATGGAAGGTTCAAAAGAAAATCCGGACTTCAGGACAAACAACTGAAATCATGAAATAACCGTGGCTAACACTCGTGATCGTTTGCTAAAGGAGACCTTTCTGTCATGTTTGCCGCTTACGATCAATGGGATATAGGTACGCAACTCAGTGATACTTTCCTTGCCAAGAGTACATCAGAACAGCTCTGATGAGAATCGAGAACTGAATTGCTTTGATACTTTCTGGTGAAAGCCCGATGCATATGGCTGTCAAGACAGTAAAACAAACGCAGCAGCATGCGTCATAATGGTTTCGATTCACCGTCTAGTTGATTAACTCGATCGTTTCCCTCCCCCCACCCCCTCCACCGCGCTCCACTTCCTACTCCATTCCTCTTTATTCGCATGAGAGCCAGCTGCCTCCAGCCAGCTGTGCCATTCATTCCTTATCAAACTTTGGGGATGTTTCAGATAGGAATACCATAATATTTGCTTTGGAGGTGCTTGCAATGACAAGAAAATTGAGAGTGTTATTATATAAAACAAATATCCACGACAATGGATGTAATATCCAGTGAGAAAGAAGATGTTCAAGCGCAGAGAATCGCAGCCAATGAATATTCTGTATTTTCTTTTAGTACGCACCTAGGTGTCAACTGTGTATTTTGTCGTGTCATATTTCTTTGGTTTGTGAGAAAAGAGCAAAATGCATTTTGTGTGCGCATCAAGATAAATGAACAGTTCAACTTAGTAGCCCTTGTTAAGTTTTTTGGCCACAGCTGCTACTTCATATCGGGGTGAAAAAGGGAGAATTTTGGTACAGAAGATTTCGTTGAGAAGATATTGAAAGAATCTTTTAACAGACGCTCGACTCTTTATGCTCGAAATTGACAGCAGTTTACCTTGTAGACCCCCGTCAAACAGCAGCAATTGGTGGAAATCACTTCGATAATGACAAGACTTTTTTCAACATTCTACAAGGGTGAGCGGTTGGACTGTTGCCTTTTAATGGTAGCCGCATTTTAATGGACACATTGGTAATTTTTCTGCAGCAAAAATTCGCAATTATGTTTTCGTGCTCATAACTTTACACCTCTTCCTCCATGCGAGCCAGTCGGTTTACATTTACAAAATGATTGGAATATGCCAGCTGAGGCCGCTCAGATGCTCTCCTCATTTCCAATGCTAAATGCGCATTTCTGGTCACAGCAGTTGTGAAAGAACTTGCATTTTTGAAACGCTACGTTATGGGATGTGAGAGAAATTCGAGATTTGGGTGATCCACCAAATCTAAACTTCACTTTTAGTGCATAAGGTGAACTGTATCCAGAGCTCTAGCTTTTGTCTCTTAGGCCCCAAAGGAAATATAAATGTAGAAAGGAATAATGGAATGTAGGAAGGAATTATGTAATTGTTGTGAAGGAGATTCTATTGGCAGTGGAGAAAAGGAACATGAGTGAAATTGAGGCAGTGGAAAGTAATCTTGCAAACAGAATAGCACAATGAAAGACATCAATGCTCTGCGCAAAGAACATGCTGCGCACATTACATGCTGTTCCACTGATTGAAAGCGACGCGAAAGGCGTGTCATGACAGCCTCAATGGATTAATACAGTATTCGATACGCAGAGGCCTCTGATTACAACTTTAAAGGAGTTGGTCGGACTAGAAATGAAAGAAGCGCAAGCGGCAGAGGTGCGAACCGTAGTGGATGGGCGTGCCTAGCCAAGGCAGAAGCGGTCGATGCAAAAATTTGGCAGCGCTGAAATGGTCCGAGGTTGGCGTTGTTTTGCCCCATGACACCAAATTAGTCAGCGCAAAAAGAAGGCTCACCGTGAAGTAGTTGCACAGCATACATCCTCTTGAAGTCAAAGTGTATAATACAGCGCCCCGTATAGATGTTGTTGAAGAAATAATGGTGGTAAATGTGATTGGTGGCGCAACGATTAATCTTCGCTGTCTCCTTTTTCGTTTTCTCTACATTCAACTAAAT
>QEWY01002002.1:2184-25744 GCA_006503575.1 Baylisascaris schroederi | reverse complement strand
AAAGGTACGCGTGCAAGGATCTGATACAAGAGTTAGAAATCACTTATAGAATAATAATAAGTATTTATCATAGATCCATAAATGATCGAAGATTTAAAAAAAGGTACTTATAATCTTCTAAAGACCCAAGACCCGAAAGTACTCACATTCAAAGTACATCCAAAATAAAGGTCCAAAAAAAGTACTCATGAAAAGAGGTCCAAGAATCAAAAGATGAAAATAAAGCAAAAAAAAATCAGAAAAAGTAAGGCCGTTTCAATTGAAGACATGGAAGGAAAGTCGCAAATTATGAACACGTCCAGTCCACAATAGCGATTGGGGCATATTAGACAGAAACTTAAGATACTACTTGTGATTTGACAGAGGAAGTTGAGTGATTCCTCAAAGCTACCTAGTTTGCTGTTGGAAACGACCATAAAATGATACCCGTCGATGATTGCACAGATGATGCATCTCTTGGGCGCCTCCATTCCTGGCTCCACAACAGCATTTCACCTTAAAAGTAACGTAAACATATGTACATACTTGCGAATAACAGTGAAATGGCACAGTGACGAATGAAAATGACCCACTCAATGATACATAACTATGCAATGACACAATCTCGTGAAATGCTTTTCAGAAGCTTTTCGACAGATTACACCTCGAAACTTGATCTCCCTTTGAGACGCGCTATGTGGCTTTCAGCGGTTTTCAATAGTATTGACTATATTAAAAGAGCAGTTGGAAATGAGAAGTTATATATTTGCTACCGTTGCTTAATGACACTTCATACCATTTCATCAGGAAAACCTCATGCCTCCTCCCATGCCGTTTTGAGCATGTTGCTCGAAAGAAGCTCCACTTCGTGAGGTTGCAGATACAGTTCTCAGGGACAGTGTTATCAGTTGCATGCTGGTCAGATGATTCATCAATTCCGCTTAGTACGGAGTTTTTCTTCATCACCTAACAGTTTTTGAGTTAGATTCATGCATAAACAAGTGGTTATCACTAATCAGCGAGTTAGCTTAAAAATCATTAGCTTATATGAACAGTCTAGACGTTTGAAATATTGGCCATAGTAAGTTCATCTACAAGTTCGAAAAATTTTGTATTATGGCTCGTTACTCAAAAGGATTCAGTGCTGTCTTCGTAACGTAAATGGTAGAATGAAATTTGCTATAGAACGTTCTGAAACTTTTGCATTCTTATGCTTTTACACAGCGTAGTTTTTTTGGAACACTACTGTTCTTTATCCTGCAGGTTGCCTTTCAGACGGGTCGCCGGGCATGTGCAAAGCTTTTAATAGCGCCTCCGCCTCGAAATTGCTCCACGGGTTATGAAACTCTGAAGGGAGATCTGGACAGGACCGCTGATCAGTAAAATAAGTGGTTATGAAATGCTGGAAGTGAATTTCTGGAATGAGTTACGAGTTGGATTGAAGGGAAGTCATTGTCCGTTGTCAAAAACGTTATTAGAGACATCGACATCATGACAGTGCGTAAATTCAGTTCATGCCTTCATCGTGAAGAAGCTGTTTCGAAAGCTATGCGCACCGGTAATTGCATTTTTATGGTACTATTCCTATGCACAACGCTTCTTTGCATTGCTATCGATCCGCCGATGCACTTTGAACGCAAATTCGATGGCCTCATAAAACTTCAAAAACAGATGTGGCAATATCTGCACACGAGCGCTCTACACGAAAGGCATTTAAGAACTGCTTTAAATGCCTACATTGTCCTAACAACAGGTCCATTTTCGCAGTTCTTAGACTATCAAGGTTCGAACACGGAAGGATCCCGCTCGATTCAATTTTACAATCTCTTCTAATTAAATGAACCCCTTTTCGCAGTTCGGATGAGTGCTGCTGGCCCTCAACAAGACTGAGGTGTGCCCAGTGGCAATCAAAGCGGTCCTCTCTCAGGCGTGTTCTATCGGAAGCTTCAGCGGAATTCGTTTGCTTGTGATATGATGAATCATATTCTCCACGAAGGCGGGAGAGCTTTGCATGCCCGATTGGCCGGCGCAAGGCGGTTTTGCGCTTCACAAATTTCCCCCGAAGGAGATGTTCGGATTATTCGCGCAGTGTCCCCTCAAGCACTGCAGGGTTATAAAACGTCTACTTTTATCAGGAGCCCGTTTCTGCATCATTCATGATATTAGGCTTTATCTTCTTCGCATAGAACAGCTATGAGTTTGCACATGTCAAGATTGTGCATAAGCGTATCACTGCCCTCGAATGAAGGCAGTGATACACTTGTTATTGCTATACAAATTATTTGAGTGAGGTCAGAGCCGTTGCTGAGATTGAAGGGTGACTGAAGGGTAGGGTGGAACACGCTTGGTTTTATCAGGAGATAGCTTTATCTCATTGTTGCTAATGCATCACGTCGTGTTAGCATTTTGCACTTGGTCAGTATTTTGACGGAACCTGCGATCTTGTCGTACCATGGTGTTACAACGCAAATTATTTGGCTGAGGGGTTTCGGCTTGAGTCCGGAGGACCCGTATGAAGAAAACACGTTGACATGCATGACTCGACGCACCTGCTTTAAGTTGTTCAAAGATTGATTGCTAATGGACACCACTTGCTTTAGAGTAGTGCACGAAGTGATTATGGTAAGGTTGCACTGTTTTTAAATAAGTAAACTGAAGTGATGCAACGTAGAATAACAGAGGGCGCGGAATGCTCGCAGAGCTAACCGTTTCATACGAAAATGATACAAAATGAAAGCAGAGGCAATTTCGAGAATATGATCGAAAGGCGAAACTCTGCCAGATGACAATTCGACATGATACGTTGCGACTTTACCTATACCATAGTACTGTGTAGGACATTAGAGCTTCTGAATTTTTCGAGGCATTGGGACATTATGCGTTCTATAGATCTTTCAAAGGCTGAAGTACAATATCTTCTAACTCAAGAAAGTTCGAACTCGATAATGTATATCACCTCACAGTTTGAGAAACCTTTGTTAACGTAATTTGAGAAACGTGGTAACGCACCATCTTATTTAAGGGACCCTCGAGACTGTGGACAGCAGCAGTTAAATTTTGAGATGGTAAACGTGAACCACAGTGGTTAACAAATGAATGAAAAAGATGCCAACAGGAAGCATTGATTCGATTAAATAGTGTTTCTCCTCTTACTTCCTACTATTTCCAGTTGTTCCAGTAGAAGAAAATTGGACATCGGTTGTGCATACAACGAGTTTTCTTTCAGATAATATTTCTCCGAAACAGAAAAGATCAAAACACAACAAAGGGACGGCATCTTGGAGGGCACCGAAAGCGACAGCTTTTAGCTGAGTTATGTGGCCTATGCGCAGTATGTGGCCCTACGGCCCTGAAGGCTTTCTTCTTGTTAAGTTGAGGAACTCTTTTTATAAGACTCTTTTTCCTTGAGCGAATTTAGTAAGATTCATTTCGTCTATCACTTCGACGTTGTTTGCTAACAGTCTATGTTGGCATGTCCTTGCGTGAATATGCTAAAATGAGGCAGCTTCGCTGCAGTATAATGTTGTGCGCCAGCCCAAGGTCCTGAGATTTTCAACACATCGGATAGTTGCGATATTAGCTCATAATTTAGAGACTATTCTCGTGAGACCATTGCCTTATTAATGATGGTCATATTTGCAAGTTCTTTTTCCGTGCAGTACTTTCTGTTGAAGTAATGCAGTTCAGAAGGCACATTTCCGGCACAGTATGATTTTCCCTCAACTTCAGTGCATTATTTGTTATTCTATCAAACTGTGATTTCCTGTTTGACTTTATATGGAAAAATATCTTTGAAAAAATCGACGTTGAGCTTCTCTGGTTGAGGCGCTTCGGGTTTTCCGTTATATTTTCTGAATATCAATTGTATTCAGGTGTGCTTTTTACGATAGACTCTTGTTTCTTTACTACCACCTATGCGTTGGGTTTTTCTTTATTGTATCTTGCCCGAACACACTTCCTCACGGAGTTTCATCCTGCTCCTGCAAATTAGGAGGATTTTTTCAGTTGCTACTTTCAAAAATATCCTCACGAAGCATGACCCACGCAACAGGATCTCCTGTGGTCCACAATCAGTGAAGCATCTTCGTGCAGCGGGCACATACGGCATGAGGGCGAGTTAAGGCAAGAGGGCTGTTCATGACGAACTTCGTACACTAACTACTAGGCATTCTCATGAGTCAGCTTGCAGAGCACTATAACTGCGAAAATCACGTCACTGGCGAAAAATTTCACTTTCTTTTTCCGTTCTGCACGCTACAGTCTACTTTTGTGTTTGCCCCCGTAGACCTCCTCATAGCCGCCGTCAGTATTTTGAGTCAACTCCACCTTACTGTCTGCGGAGAAGGAGAATTTCTTCTTTCAGTAGTTGTTAGGTGAGTGAGACTCTCTAAAGCCTGGAGCTGCTGAACACGGATGTAGCGTGTATGTTTGCAAATATTCGTGCAAAGTATACCTGAGCAAAGTGGTCTCCTATCTGATAGTGAATGTGCTTGAAAGGGCACAGATACAGGTCATGCATGTAACACTCCCTATTTTTATGTTTGCTTGCGTACACATCCTTACATTCATCGCCAGTGTCTCGACCAAGTGCCACACTTACTGACTGCCGAACAGGAGAGTTCCCTATGTAGGTAACTCTCACATAATAGCTCGCAACACAGTTCTGAAATCACAGAATAACTGCAGAAATTCTCGCAATCAAATTAGATCAAGCAAAATATTATTGGCAATATCTGAAGTTTCTTACGGAACACATCTAATGACCGCAAATACTTGTGGTTCTCGAACGTTATTGAAAAACCTATGTTATTAAAAACCCTCGCCTTCTTCACTACCAAAGAGGACAGCCGGTACATTGGAAGCGATTGTCTCATGCTCATTCGTTTACCAGCACCATCTTTGAATAATAAGCCCACTGAGGAATTTCAGCATTCACACACAGTGTATTCTAATGACCATCCAAAAAAGGGTCTTGAACGTGATGAGGGTAAACAGTACGTATAAGAAAAGGCAGAAATAAAGTGACTCGTAGGGACGCTGCGGAGGATGACCTGCCATCGTTGTGGCAAAGGGGTCTAGTATTGTGAGAGTTGGTTGAAGATCTTGATCCTAACGAAACTAGTCGTAACAAACCTCAGCAAAACCTTGTCTCAATGATCGATCCCTAAAAACATTCTGTTTTGAAATGCGCTATATGAGCATTTAAGTGTTGGTCCAGAGTACAGCAAAAAGCCACTTTTTTCTTACTCTTTCTTCTTCCCGGGTGTCTCACTATCCGTCGTGGTCCGTGCTGATGCGCACACTCGACCTTCCTCAGTGTTACTGTTATCTCTCAAAGTTATTTCGCCGCCTAAAAATACCTTTTTGAATCGCGCCGCTGATCTGGTGGTGTCTTTCCAATAACAGCAGAGTGAGACAAACGGTAGCAGGTAGAAGCAAGCAAGTTAACAGAAATATGGCATCAGTCTTTCGTACCAACGCCAAATAAAACGTATTGTTACAACCTTTGTTGCAATGATCGACCGCAGCGACATTTGCCCTTGCTTAGCGTTGGCGAAGGTAGTGAGGCTGATTTCAGCACAAATAATGTCGTCGGCTTCGTTGAGCACAGCGCAGTCTTGCAAATTGGGCAATTTACAGTGACATATGAGCTCATAGTTGCTTGCAGATATATAGTATGTGCAAACGTGTCCCATGTGTGCAGTCTGCAATTGCAATGATCGCCGTCGACGGAAAGGAGTGCGCGGGGGGTTCATATGCAACATGACCAGGTGACTCGCCCCGGACCTCCCCTTCCTTCCCTCGGGGCAGGAGTTTCTTACGACCGCGGTGCTTGATTTTGCCAGGAGGTTTTTTTATATTCTGTGTTCTTGGGGTTTTTTTTTTCTTGAAACACATTTGTAGTAGACCAATAGTTCGCCAGAATGTTGTACGCCTTGCATTGGACGGCAGCTCGCATGATACAATAATCGTGGCTGCAATGCAAAGGGCTAGTTCTCGGCTAATAATTTGATGTGGTTGATTGGAATGAGCTGCTTGAAAGTTTCAAAGAGATTGTTACGAATGAACTGAACTGTGGTTTGAAGATGTGAAAAGATTATGACCATGTTTGCTTATGTTCTACCACCTAAAGTCCTTAGGCACACTTGCAACACAGTGACACATGTACGTCCGTTTCAGTGAAAATGCGCGACATATTTGATCCGTTTCTTTCACTTTCTGCTTTCAGATAGGACCTGTGTCTCTATGTCCGCACACGTATTGGTGCGAACGTACGCCGAAGCAGAAGTTTGTTCCGACCGCTCGGCTGTCAACCATCTTCTTTATTTGCTTTTTGGAGTCACGCTTTCACAGCTTTCAAATTTTTCCGCTCTATTTTAATTTCAAACCTCCACTATGCTGATGTTTTTGTTTCCATTTATTGCGCAAATTTTGTGGTGACGGATCAGTTTTTCAAAGATTTACTGTCACTTCCGAATGCATTTCATTATTGCATGAATTAAAACACCGACTAAAAGCCGAATTTGATCCATGGTTGCCATTTGCCCTTCCTTTTTGTACATATATGCATATTGTAAACGGGTAGAAACTGACTTATGATGGTACACATATGTACACATATGCGTAGTAAACGGGTAGAAACGGGTAGAAACTGTATAAACAATTTACTGACTACTTTGGTACGTATCTCCCCGTGAATTGGTGGATTGAAACCACGGGTATTCTCTTTCTAGGTATTTTAGAGCGTTAATCCTTCCGGAACGAGTGTTCTCATAAGAATCAGAATAAAGTGGTCGGACTACTTCATGCACATCTTCTAAAGTATTAGCATTCACATAGGCGTAAACTTTCTTCATAATTAGGATCGTTCAGTGGTAGTTTCTGTTGCTATCAAGCCTATGAATTGATGTGACTTGATGTAGCCATTGTTTTTGTTGCTCTTTCACATAGTTTCCGAGGGAGTGAAGTATGATATAGTATGATATATTTTAAAGTCGCAATAAATTAGCAACAATGGCCTAGAAGATCTTTGTCGACTATTCTTGCGGTTCTTTTCTTGCTGTTGGTTTTTAATCTGTTGCGCCAAATTTTTGTTCCGCTACCAATTCTTTTGCGTCATGTTTCCTATCAGCGTTCCTCACCCGAGCATGCTATCTCACGTAATTTGCTCGTGGCATCCGTGCTCGTGTCAAGGAAACGAAATGCATTCGTCGGTGGAATAAGCGTTTCTTGATAGACTTGCATAAGCACATGCCTATGGTGTAAGAAGTTTTGCAATGAGGCTCTCAGAACATGAATTCCAATAGCGGTAATTTTGGCGCAAGTGACCGATAGCGTATGACTGAATAGTACAGCTATGAGAACAGGAACCCATCAGAGCGGCTACTCAGGCCAACAAGCCTACGATTGCTTCAAGATATTTTGGTGAGTGCATGGCAATTAGAAATGACGAGTACTTGTTGCACCCTTTGCCACTTACTCGGGAGCGACTGCTTTGCATGACGGGCCCGAGATACAAGTGAATGCGAGTGTGAACATGGAGATATATCATGCACCCGAACTGCTCTTGACCAGGGATTATCACAATCTGCAACGAAATAAGCTTGCAGTAGTTAAGCTAGCAATTGGTAATGACGTCGAAACATGGTACTCTGGCAATATGATGAATGTTATCCGTGATAGTGAGGGATGACTGGTTGTGTGAGGGGAAGTCTCGTTGGGTAGCCCAGATATTTAAATGTTTCTAATTAGTGCAAAGGATTAGCAGAAGGATGTATTATTTGAGCGGAAGCTGTTGCCGAAGCAGAAAATGGAAGAAGAGGTTCAAGTGATAGCAGGTGAATGGTGCATCTTGTGTTAAGCATAAAGTTGAAGGAAGCGAGAAGAAACAGACGCACTGAAAGCAAATGGTACAGCTGATAGTAGCACAGTACCAGTGATAATAATCTGTAGTGCCAGTCTTCAGGATGAGGCACATAATGATCGCTTGTATTAAAAAGGGGTATAAGCGGTGCTAAACAGTTTACAGGGCATGTTTTCTGGCGCTTAAATGGCTGGGGATTGTGTGAATAGATGTTTGAGGTTGAGGAAAGTGAAGATTGAATGTGTCTCTTGCAGTCGCGGCCATACAAGACAAATGAGTTCGTGTGAGAAGTAAAGCGATGAGTGAAGAAATTGGATGGTTCATGGTGAATTGCAGGTTTTCGTAACCACGCGTGAGGAATCTCGAAAAAGGAAACAAATATGTGCTCCTTTTTAAGCAATATTTTGTTTGCGGATCAAGAAAGAGCAGAGATACGGCACCATCGTCCGGAACGAAGAGGACAGTATGATTCTTCTGTAGATACACATGCAAGGCACACATATTTTTCACTGACACCACATCCACCTCATGTCTCCAACCAGCTCAGATGTTGCACGGGTGCTTTGTGCGTTGAAAGCATCAACCAATGCAGGTGCATGCAGGTGTACTATACGCGCACATCCAGCACAGAAACGATTCACTTATGTGAATCAACTTTCGAACGAAGGGAACATACATCCGATGCTTTCAGAGCTGAAGACTTGAAAGTAACACCTGCTAATAAGGTTCTGTGCATTGGAAATTCTGTTCCCGAACAAAACTTGAATGCGCTTTTATAAGCGATACAAAGAGCAACTGACGTCGCGCTGGAGAACTCCCGGGCAGGTGTGCTCCTTCCTCCAATCATCGTAATCGTTGCCGTTGAATGTGCTGCGATCGATTTCTATCGGAAATATAGCCCGAAGGGAAGAAGCTAGGAACTCCGGTTGGACCTGCAATCAGAACTAACATTTGTGAAACCATTAGGTTGTGTAGTGGCTGATTTGTAATATAGGCCTAGCAGACGAAGCAGGAAAAGTTTGATGATCTCTGCAGCGTGTTCGATTCGGTTTCGAAATCGCCAACAGTTCAGAATAAGGCAGAAGCTGTACAGATATGTTGCAAGAACATGCCCTTTGCTCGCTTGTCCAGCATTATTTGTTTCAGCCTACCCAACTGTTGCTACTAGATGATAATTAAAAACGTATGATTTTATCATCAGAACATCGTGTTCGCACTTCCCGTTTTTGCATTGTATTGTGTTCGCATGGAACTGTGGTGAGCGTAATTATGAAAAGGTGCGTTTTTTCTGCACCTTTGCATTTTTATTGAAGCTCGGTGAACCTACTACCTGCACCCGACATCTAGAAAGCGTTGTTCTCGCTGAACTCTTTTGAGTTCACAGGATCTGCGGATCTACGGATCTACGGATCTGCATTTTTGTTGCTCATCCACCCGTCGCACCACTTGTACGGCGTCAAATAAGCCATTCGAGCTGGGTCGGCAATCTGAGCCTCATAAGGTTCCCAGTTCAAGTCTGTTCCCACAAATAAAGCTGCGAGAAATTGCTTTATTCGTTTTTGAGAGCCGATAGCTCTATTCCCATCACGACTGTACTGAGATAAAGCTCCTGCATTTCAATATACCACAGAAGAATGCATAAAAAATATCCAGTAGAACAAATCGACATATGTCTCTAAGCGACGGATGTCACATACAGATAACGGAATAAAGCAAAATTATTGGTACAAACAACAGTACTTTAGGTGTAGCGCTCTACCGCATGTGATTCCCTTGACAAATGGTAATATTCATCCCCCAATAAAAGCGTCCTTCAGCTCAAACGTTTTCCTATCAACATCAACTTCAACTCCTTACATATGGATACACAGTAACAATTTCACTGAAGTTCTACGTGACGCAGTTACAAAATCTGAACAGCGATCCTCCTGCGCAGCGTGAACGGCGCGCCATCCTCACTGATGACGGCACGCATTGCGACAGTGAGTAAAGAAACGCATTGCAGTGAACCCAACCAAATGTGTCTAACCTCATGCTTATCGGGTTTCAGCACACTGCATCCATTCTCGATTATGCAGCAACCATAGTAATAATCAAACGACATCCTCGTCGACCTTTCTTCCTGCAAAACAAACGATGATGACATGTATAATTGCTCACAAAAGGTGATGGTCGATGTGACGATAACGAGCGGCAAAGCTATATTCGAATATGGCCAGTTCTTGTAGGTGTGCGAGATACGCGATTTGGAGACGATGTGAACAGTTCTAAGTTTACTGTGTAGCGGCCTTCGGGGTAACCGTGCGTACACAGTAAGGGAATGCTGCTACTAATAATGCAATCTGCAAAAATTACGTTCGAATACCGACACTAACTTTGAACAGTTGGTTGGTGATGCTTTGAAAGGCATTGAGATGTTGAAATTGACTATGAAGGATACGGAGTAGCAAGGACGCAACAGCTGCTTTCATGTGGGTTTTTTTTATACAGTGAGGATGCAGACATAGAAACCTCATGCAAAGTTGAAGAAAGGGATACTGTTAAGGACGGGCAATGAAACAGTGTTTGTTTGCAGTCAAATCGGAGTATGACCTATGATGAAGAAATTAGTTTCTGCGTTGTGATTGCATAAGAGCAGAAAGCAATATTTCGGACAAAACGAACAGCTGGAAGTATAATTAGCGCATAGCCAAGCCTCAGAAAGACCATGACAACAAAAACTTTTCAGTGCAGCCAACACGAGCAAGTATTCATTTGCGGTGCGTTTCTTTTCGCTGCAAGCAGTATGGAGGTTAAGTTCTGTTTCAGCCATAAATTTTCGCTGTTTCCGCTCTCGCGGACTTGCATTTTCCAACAAATCAGCACTCTTTCAGCTTCACAGTGTACCTCCCTAATATAGAATTGTTCTCGATCAGTTATATCGGTTGTGATTGAATCATTTCTAAGATTTAAAAAAAACAGTACTGCATGGGAACTTTCCAACTCAACGCAAATATCCTCATGGAGTTGTCCTTTGATGTCGTTTGAAACTTTCAAATTTCATCCATTTCATTAGTTCCGGCGTAGAGAGCAGCTAAGCGGCAAACAAGTCAGCAGAGGCACAGAAACGCACGAATAAGACGTTACCCTGATGCGCCCCACAAAGCTTATCTACGATAATGCGCAAATTCAAATCTTATGCTGAATATCTGCGTGAGCAGTCATATCATCTGAGATTTTCATTGCATCACAGGGATAACGTGTCGCAAGGTACTTGTTTGTGTTCATGCGCATGTGCGATCGCTGCCGCAACCCTCTGAACACAACAGGAGGATCTGGACAGCGTTCCATTTGATTGTGGCCGGAAAGTTAAGTGCTGTATTGAATGTCATTTCTCTCACAGCTAACCAAGACATTTCAGAGAGGTTTCAAATCCACATTAATGCAACTGCAGAAGCGCATATCTTATCAGCTTATCTGCTACTCTCCCCCAACTTCGCTACCCTCCTTTTTTATGGCCGTCGCGTACACTGCTTCTCAAATGTTTTGTGCCGTTCAAATGGCCATTTAGAGGACGCATTAATGTAAGGAATATATAACGGGAATTAAAATACCGCATGGCAGATTGTCTACAAAACGCCATTAGGCGGTCGCAAGTTCCCATAGAGAATGTCTGGAAAAAATTTCACATTTCGAACAGAGGGGCAAAAGCTCGCTTTCTAAGTTCATGTGGAAGACAAAAAATAGGTGATACAGCTCCAACGTTATTTGAATTATGGATGTTTGATGCAGGAGCGAGTTGAATGGAACTGATCAGCGATTCGACGGGGCAGTAGATCACAGCGGGCATTTGCTGGAGATGAGCGGTGAATGGATCTTGAACAAATTTAAATAAAGTGCAACACTGAACGAAATTATTCTCCTTAATGAAACTTCAACGCAAACGTACGTCGCCATCAGGTCTCAGATCCACCAAATGGGTGACGAAACCATCGACAAATTTATCGCGGTCACTAGCGTTCCTGCATTCTGTGAGGATGGTACGCTCTATCGGTTTAACCGGATTCTTGTCGCTCGTGCACATTACTGCCGGATTATAATCTGAACTCATACGAGATCACAGCAGATTCATTTGATTCCGTAAGCAGGGTTGGACCCCTCCCCCACCCCCCAGTAATTGGTATAACAATTTTAAAAAATTGCCCATGTCAATAACAACAATAAAAGCATGATTCATGTCCTGTAAGCAAACAATAACAACAATGACTAGACGCATGCAAGGCACAGCCACTAGAGTAATCAATATAACAGTCTAAAAAATTTTTCACATGTGGTGCCGTAGCTTAGTAGAACAAGAATACTATGCTTGGAAGTCAGACAAGTCTGGCACATTAGCATCAACGGAAAAATAATAGGTTTTCCTAAAGAAGAAATCTGAGCAAATGGGATGTAGAATGCTTGCGGTGGAAATGCAATGCAGCATACCTTGAATGGGTTCGATTAAGAATCCAAATTCTAAGCCCAACCAGACTGTATTCAAACAATCGCTAAAGTTGGTGCACTGTGGCAGAGTAGGGATCATATTTCCCACAAATTCGGAGATATGAGGTGAAGGAGCAAACGAAATCCTAAGAAATTATCTAAGACCATTATACGAATACAGTTCAAGAAATTGCACTGAAATATCAATGACATTGAAAATTCTCTCATTGAATACTGTAAAAATGAGCGATGAGATGAAATCTCGTGTGGGATAGAGCATGTATGCATTGGAGAAATGACTACTTATATAACGGCCCCAGCTGGATGTCGTGCGATATCAACCCATTGATACATTTTGGTCGGCTGTGCGTCGAAAGCACTTATGTCCATTTCCTAGTAAAACCCCATTTCTTCTCGCCTCCCACTCAGAAACCNTATTGAAGCAGCAAACACAACGGACGAAGAAGGTGTTTTGCAGGAGTGAATGGACGATAGTGGAGTCGCGACTGATTCAAACCGATTTTATACGCCTCAAAGTCTTCATCTAGCAATAGGGTCGTGAAATATTTCCCAATTCGACAATACGGCTGACTCCATGTGTTTCTATAGAGAACATCTCCCCTGGGTGTATGTTCACGTCGCATTCGCTCATCGAAGTCGTACTCTCCACGACTACGTTTAACCTTTCTCTCTATGAGCCGAGCGTTTTTCCAGAGCTACTTTCTTAGACGATAAGGATCTCTTCGTGCAAAAACAGAACGCAGCTCAAACCAGTTTTTAATCATCTATCGCAAAAACATTCTGAAGCCTTATCGACAGGTAGGGATTTCTTTCGGCACTGCACCCATCATCTCAAATTCGCTGATTAGGACTGCTAATATGTTCCTCGCCAACTCCTCTGGTACGCTTTTCTTCACTTTTTCATATTATCATACTGATATTACATGACTTCCTATGGACCTTGCAAGAAAACAATTTGTCTTAGCAACCAGGAATGGGGAAGTGCAGAAAAGTGAATGTGCCGGAACTGCAAGAAACAGCAAAGGGATTGTGAAGCCGCAGCCCGAGCAAACAGACGACTGCTAGGTGGAAGCAAAAATATTATGATGACAACCAATTTTTAGAAGGCAATTAAAACAAAACGCTGCCTGCAATATTCTGGTGATCGTAGCTTGAAAACTTCCAATTGCTCGTGGAATTTGAGTGATATGAAGCGCAGCGAACAAGGTAAAACAAGGTTTAGTCAGATTGTTTGTGGACATTCTGCAGCAGTATGAGATCAGAAATGCAATGAGCAAGTCGGTCGGAGCAATTGAAAAACGCTTTTGGGTAACGTTCGATACATCTACACTGGAAGACGGGAAAAGTACAGTAAACAGCTTTCCACGACAATTCAGCACAGTGGAATACTACAATAATCCATGAAGTCCGGGTTCCATTAAAACGCTTGCTCATGACACAATCTGCAGGAATAAAAGCCTCGTCTTCTTATCTGAGACAACATTCACGTCGAAGTTGTCGTCCTCTGCATGATGATTTTCATGGGAAGCATAACCAGTGCAAATGCCATAGCCTCGAATCGTCTCACCAACGCATCACGCTCCTTAACGGCGATATAGGAATGGTGGGCTGAATCATAGAATAGGTGATGAAAATTGAGGCCGCCAGCAAACAGCCTGGTGGTGTCCAAAGTATTAAGGCATTTGCTGCCATTAGGCGGATTGCGTACTATGAAGTTGAAAGACGATCAACAAGCAGAAATCTATCGAAACTCGAAGCATTTAAGATCACACATTTTACCTGTTCCAGAGCCAAAGCGTCCAAACGTCAGACGACATTGAAACACAGAGCGTTCATCCTCCTCTGGAATAGATTAGCCGCGGTGATTGAATAGTGTATTGATTAATAAATCATATCATTATGTGCTGTCTGCCACGAGATGCGAAAGATAATTATACCATATTAGATAGGCGTGAAAAAAACAGTATAACACTTTCAAAGACTAATGTTGATGCAAAGATTAAGCAACGATGATCCTAGTTGCATCGTCCGAGCATCAACATTTTTACAACGTTAGAGCTGTGGAGTGCAATTCCCTTAAGGAGTCATATTCCACTGTGTTGGGAAAATGATACTGCACACCTTTTTTCAAAAGTCCAAAATCGCAGTTGTGATACTGCACATTTAGCGAACTTATGATTTTATGAGTTATGAAGGTAATGAATGCCCGAAATTTATAACAAGTAAATGTTTACACTTGGAGACTGCGATTCTACGCTTCACGCCATTTTCAAAAAGGAAAATGTCATGCTCATAAACCCTGTGATACGTCCGACCTTCTTCCACAACTAACGTTTTCCTGCAACTGCGTCATCGAACCGTTGTCATGTAGGTGATAAATTGTCTAACAAAGTAGTGGAATAATAGACATTAGGAGTAAAGCTGCTAAATAATGTGCCGAAAGTGCGCTCACTAGCAATAAAAAATAAACCAATATCCATTATTGCGAATCCAGACCTTCGCGAGGAGCCGATGGCGTCATTCCCATCGCCAGCGAACAAGCGATAAACGAAACCACGCAACTGGAATGCATGGAAGTTGACTGCACAAACAACACACTCGATGTTTCTTTCGATGCAGAATTTTGCATAGGTAGTGAACGTTTGGGTTTAAGGCACATGATTTTGCATCGACAGCTGCCAAATAGTTGAACTACGTGGACGACTTCGATTTGCACGGTGTTCAGTAACAGTTTCACCTGAAGATTTGATGAGGAAAAAACGTGGCAGGGGACACACAAACGCGGAAATGATCTAAATGTCAAGTAATTTAAAAAGCACAACATATCAGGCCCTTATCTAGTATCTTTTCGGCATGACTGTTAATATTTGTGACATCTCAGATGTTTGTGCCTCACCTCTCACCGCTTCGAACCAATGCTGGGATTTCGGTAATTCGACGAGTGATTTCTTGCCTACATCGCCAGCATGTGTCAACCATATCAACATATGTAGGATAACACTGTTGTTTCGCAGACACATCATCGATAGATTCGATTGTGTAATAGTTGAGAATTGTGACCATGTAAATGCATCGAATAATTTTTTTCACTGTGAGTTCGATAAATTCAGTAACTGCTTTTTCACTCAGCACTGACTAGGCACCAAGTCTTTGGCTTACGGGAAATTCTTCCACTCTGGTTTGCCACAGTTTGTGGATTTATTGGGGCAGCGGCTTTCTTATTTTTAGTGTTATTGTTTCCTTTTGCAAGGAGTTCTTCAGGTTATTCAGATACGATAGAGCTCCAGCTCCCGGGTACGTTAGAGCAACGACACGAGTTGAACGATTAGGATGCGCTCTCGAAGGATTCATCAGGCGCACTGACCGGGTCGAGGTCGAGTCCCTCTTCACATTTTGAGGACAGGCCAAATGCATCGCCAGCCGCCTCGCTTCGCGTGCTTACTCCTCAAGAAGAAATTCTTCAAGCTGCTCATTTCGACTTTGAATTCCTAGCACCTACCGGTGAGTGATATTTTACGAAGGGGGAGAAAGAAGGGGTGCAGAGGAAGGATTGTTGCACAAATTTCGTTTCACACATGTGTGTGTCGATTGTACTGAACAAAAGCGTGACGTATTCGATCCCAAATTCGATATGCTATTCCGTATTCATATTACTGAGTCGTAGTTGTGTTTTTGTTTCGAGTTTTTTTGTAATTTCATCGAATTATTCAACTGCGTGTTTTCGTTTACGCTTGATTGTTCGTCTCTTATAAACTAGCTTTTATTATAACAACTAATTCATAGGTCTCTTATAAACTAATTCATAGGTTATTATAACAACTAATTCATCAGCCTATGTAAACTTCGAAAAAAACAAACAACTAATTCATAGGTTGAAAGAATATTAGTGTTCTTCTATGTGTAAAAATAATATCAGATCATGATTCCAGCGAGTGAGGAAAACGATGGTCAATGGCACGATGAGGATTTCGTTGATGGGGTCCCATGCATTATGTCCGAGTCGTTGATCAGTGAACAGTTGTTCAAACTTGGTGCTGTCTTTTTCGGTTTCCTTCTTAATATAAACAGCATTCACATAATGTTATTCCTCATTCGAAGCTATTTTTAGAATTGCTGACAAGTGATGTTTCGATATGGTGTAAGGTAGACCAGTCAGCTGTAGATCAAGCGGGAAGAGTGCGCCGTGTAAGGCAAATCAGAGAAGGTCAACTATTCCCACTGGATCTATAGTCGACTGATCCACTTTACAGTGATGAAAATTTCTTACGATCCCTCATGGGGCATAGGTTGCGTGTTACTAGCGATCTTCTGCATTTAGCTTGAAAGTCACGAAACTGACTTAATCACCTTTACGATGTATTCGCTTGAGGTGCAGTAGTCACGATACGCGTTGATCTCGGTCTCGATCCGATACCTTATGAGTTAGCTGAAATCGAGTGTTATGTTATGAGAAAATCCTTATTCCCATTTGAAAATGGAACTGTTGCGACTGATGGAAGGCTGGGATTTCATTCGGAAAAGAATAGCTCAAAATTTGGAGAAATTTGTTGTCGATTCGAGTTCCATCTTGAAGGTATGATGTTCTTTCTTTTTTTTGCAGAATTTGGAAGATATTTCGAAAGATATTAGCGCGGAATTGGGTGATACGATGCTCGATGGCTAAAGCGACAGAAGTGTGGGACGTTTGTTTTGCTTACTTTGAATTACATCTTTGTAAAATATCGGATTTGCTGACCTCATATGAGTGGATTGTGCAACTTTCGAATGCAATTTGAGATTATGGTCGAA
Organism: Baylisascaris schroederi; assembly: GCA_006503575.1. NCBI lineage: Eukaryota > Metazoa > Nematoda > Chromadorea > Rhabditida > Ascarididae > Baylisascaris > Baylisascaris schroederi. The sequence goes on along the minus strand of QEWY01002002.1, from coordinate 8,631 downwards.
CGCTGTAACAAGTTTTTTGAGGCAGTAGAATGCCATAAGTTGAGCATCTATTGGTTTCACCATTATCTGTTATTGAGCTTCTGCTGTATTTCATGAATCGATTCTGAAATTTATATTCGTGTTATTTGTGGTTGCATTGAGCTGAAATTACGAGCTGTATTCATGTTCTCTTCCCTTTCTCAATGAGGTAATGCTTTGGTAATTGATGCTGACGGACAGTGGGCAAAAATGGGGAGAGAGGATGAGGAGAGAGGGTTGCGATATGACCTCATGAATGTGCCTCACTTGATTGAGGTGTCTTGATAAGGGAAATCAGAGTATCTCTTTGTATCAAACGCTTAGCACTGCCTTGAAGAACATGAAAGAATCATATTATTCATGCACCACTGTGATATTTGGGGTGTCATCATGTGACAGGATTCCTAATGTTTAGTTGCTTGTATCGGTCTCAGGAGACCCGACGGTCGTCTATAGGGCCGGTAACCTTTAATGCAACGGCAGTCTTTGGAGCCTATTCTAATTGCACCATTCCAGAAGACTCCCCGCCCCCTGTATCCCTATACTTTCAGGACCAGCCAGCATTTCTCCTCCTATACTTTCAGGACCAGCCAGCATTTCTCCTTTGTGATCTTTGCTGTTTATACGAGCTCATTTTCTAGTACTTCTATTGTTGTGGACTGTTGTTACCAGCCGATGTTTATTGTTCTGTGAATTTTTCTTACAGTAATCGTGCTACTATGATAGTTCCGGTGATCCTTCCATTGTTTTTTGTTGTGTTTTTGCGTGGGAAGACCGTTGAGCCATTCCTTTTCTTTTTCTTTGCTTTACGTTTCTATTATTCCTGAAGTTTGTCACTGTATACATCAAAATTTATCGTTGCGATTGGTAGAGACATCTCCAAATTTGCATCCTGCGGCACAAGCATTTTTGAGTGTAAATATCTTGCGAGGAAACGATTCGACATGGCTGCGGGCAATCCTCTCAATCAGAAGCTGGTACAGGATTCAGCTGAACGAGGGTATAGGAAAGGAATCTTGTCATCAGTGAGCTTATACGATGCTTAGCGGTCGACTGGTAGAACAATAAAGATTACCCATCAATTCTTTATCGAAATTTAAAACAGTAGCAAAAAATTGAAAAGACCTGGACTGCATTACGGAGGTTCTCCGAATCCGCGTGGTTCGCCAAAGCGAACTTTAGGACAATGTTCACTCTCAAGTACAGCTACAATTGGCATGAATCGACGTCTCCATATTGCGCGGAGTTGACAACCGTATTTCAAGCTCGGCTTTGGCGAATCAGAGCCAGTTTCGGGAAACCAGTGGATTTAGATTAGTAACGGATTGTGATGTGCCAAAATCTGCACCAATAATGGACTTGGAGTAATAAATAACATTGTCATATCAGTATTTGTCTTGAAGTTCAAATCGTACATGGCCTGTTGTACGTTCCTGATGTTGACAGTTGCCAGATAAAAGATATTTGAAGTGTAATTAAACCGTCCTCAATCGAACACCACCAGTGAAACCGTGGATGTTTCAATTACAAGCAAGGTTCGACAGTTGAGTGTATAGGTTTATCGAAAATGTTTATTAACCAACAAACAAGATGTAAAGCGAAAGAAAATCATGCCGACTGTCTTCTATTCAACCTCGAGGGATCCGGATTCTCTGAGCGTTGCGTAAACTCGATGTGTTCGATGAGGATAGTTCGATCAGTGCTCTTCTATTCGGGTCCTGTAATGCTGCTTGTGGCGATGGCCGATGTATGGGCATCAATGGTGCTGGTGGTGGCGCCCTAAACCTCCTTACCATTTGCAGACAAAACGAAAATAATGAAATGAAGCTCCGGTTCCCATATGAACTATACGATAAAACTGGTGCCGTGTGGTTTTCTCAGAGATGCACGTACGGCAGCTCATGCATACTTGTGACACTGCAGTCAGTTCTCCTGCTGCGGCTGCACTTCTCACAGCTGATAGCCAGAAAAATATTGCTGATTTACTCTTGCCGCAGGAACATTCTTCTCCCTCTTGCTAATATGGTGACATAGTAATGAATTTCTCTAATGAATTTTACAACTTCCGACAGCCTGTTTGTATAACTTCTCACAACAAAACTACGAACTGTCCACGTTTTTTGCAGTTTACCATTGTACAGCGCATTATGATAACATCGTACTTGTAGTTTTTACCTGGGAGCTAAATAAGTTAGAGCAGCGGGGCTTGATGCACATAATTTAGCCATAGGGTAACTCCCATACAAACATTCATTGTTGAGTCGCCAAATTCGTTTGCAGTCATAGGTGGTTGGAAATGCAGAAAAGATGCGCATGTTTTGCAACTGATCGGCTTCCATTTTATACAGCTAGGTTGCAAAAAAAAGTGCAGAAGCATGCCAAAGGAGCTGACATGGTTCATATTTTTTCTTCTCGCGCATGTCTCAAGAGTTTCACAAGTTTTCAATAAAGTAGAATGTACGGTTTACTGCATTGATTTAGCCGTCCGTGGTAATGTTCAACAAAACTATAGTGTGATTGAAGCAGCGGAAAATGAAAAACTGTAAGCAATTTAGCGAGCAAAAAGCCGACGTTTCCCTCTCCTCCTCCGTTCAAACATTTCACCTCCAATACCTCATGAAAAACAGAGATTCTGCAAATGCATAGCTTAAAGCAAGTATTCGACTGAGAGAACCAGTGAAAATACCATTTGCTGATGATGTTCGCCCCTATTTCCTGAGATTTTCGATTCGTTTCAGTGCTTATCAGTAAGATTTCAAATTCTCTTTAGTACCCTTCATTCATTTTGTTGCAGACCGATCCATAAAGGTTCAGGAATTGTGCCTTACTTCCCTCTAATTAGATAGGATAAAAAGCGACCCTGAACGACCATTGAGTGTTATCAACCGTAAATTCTAAGTTAGGCCACCTCGATATTCGATAGTTGCTTTTGGAGCCGACTTTGGACTCTAAATATGGAACTGGAAATTATAGCTTAAACATTGTAAAGGAACATTCAGTGAGTGAACGACACTCTCAGAAAGAGGCATTTCCCGTCATTCTTCTCATATCAAAAACTTTTAAAGAGTTTCAAGTGTTTGAATAGGGATTGGAATAAGCTGTCATTCCTACAACATTTTAGCAGCCAGTTTTACGATTCTTAACAAGACTTGCCTTGGAAGAAATCCTTTTGTAGCAGTTGACGCCACTGTTCCCTCGTTTGAGATAATACGTTTCTCTCTGGATGAGATTCCTCTAGAAACTGTTGTTCCTTGTTTCACCACCTGTGACGATGGCGCTTGTCTCAAAGGATGGTAAAATTGCGGTGGAGGAGATGGATATAACTGTCGTGGTGAAGGACGCTGCTGGGACTCCACTGCCGTTGGTTGAACTCGATACGACTGAGCGTTTGCAAGAGACGAAAATCGTGGCGAGTGAACTAGCACGTGGGTAGGCGAGGGCGAACGCCGCGGCTTTAATGTTGCACTCACTGGCAACTTTTCCGGCGCATCGGATCTTGAAAAAAACAAATAAGCCAACATTCAAAATGAACAAAAGTCAAATTTTGACAGCAAAAGCCTATCGGCCACTTCAACAGCGTTCAATGTTGGGTCACGAATCCGTAATTCAACTCTGATAGAGTCGATGAAAATTGATCACTGGTTTTCCTGCCCAATTTGTTTGGCAACGTACGACGACCACAGTAAAGGTTAGCAGACAATCACTACTGTAACACTGATCACTGTTACATCTGCGGCGAACATCGTAAGCACAGTCGATGACCATCTCGAACGAGGCCTTAGAGGCGCTCAGTTGTACGAAACACTACTAGCTGTTAGTAAGATGTTGAGTTATTCAATGCCACACTTCAGTTCCTACAGCGCGTTTCTTGTAATTTTTCGTATATGGGAAGCAGTAAGCAATGCAGGTTTATAAAACGTGTGAGTTGTGTATTTATATAGTGAGCGATTACGCCGAATGTCGCCAGAAGAGTAGCTGGAAATCAGGAGACTGTAAAAAGGTTTTAGTAAGGATAAAACATAGCCCTTCTCAAGAAACCATCGTAACAATTCTTTGCTACCTGTGCAAAAGAGGATGGAAAAGGTTATCGTTAAACCCACATCTCGGTGATGACGCTGAAGGGAATGCTTTAAGTGTTGGGAATTTATTGTCGTTATTCAAAGGTTACGTTGATAGAGAAATATTATCGCTTACTGGTGCTCTGTTTGCAAATTCAAATGTGATGGATGCCCTCTACCTGTGCATATGCTCCATGCTGTTTTCAAGACCACACACGAAGTTTTTAAGCAGTAAGCAACACACGAAGTTCTTAAGCATCCAGTTTCTATACAGTGCTGGACGCTTCCAGTTCAGCATACCAAACTAAGTGATTAATGCGATCTGTGCTATTCTGGGTGGTGCGTTGAGGCGCTAATGTAGGTAAAATTAAGCATTGAATCGATTACAGATTCAGTGTGTGTTCAAGCCATCGTTTATCCAGTGAGAGAAACAGCCAAATGAAGCACTGAAAATGTAAGCCAAGTAACATTACATCAGATCAGTCACTTAGGATAAACTTGAATTTTCGATGGAAAGCGGCAGTAAATATCTTTGGGGAATGCTGAACGGTGCATAGTCTTTGCTGGTGTAGAACTGAAGTGCCAATTAGAGAATCGCTGAAATGGAGTGAAGGAGACACTCATAACACATCTCTGAGCTTGCAAAGCAATTCTTCCGATACAGGACCACAAGAAATGCAATATCCATTAGAGCTACTAGTCCTGAGTTCCATAGCCATCACTACTATGCGTTAAAATTTTCGACAGCATGCCACTATCCTGCCCATGAACGAAAGCCTGTTCTGGTTTACCTCTTAGAACCATGTCTCACGATCACTGCTACAGTGCAACAAAAGTAATGAAGAGAACTTCTGCTTAGACTTAGTAGAGAAATTTTCTTATGAAACTTTCCATTTGCGGAGGGGATTTAAACTCTGGATGATGTTTTGGATGAAATGAACGAGATTCTCCTTGGTATGCTTGAGAAGCGCACCTGCCTTTATCACCGCATCTTTGACAAAGGTTTTTGACCGAGTTAAAGGCTGGTCGTCGACGCCTACCTCAATCGACTCCGATTAAAATTTCCGAACAGAATTTTCCCAAATATCTCCATCCAACATGTTAATATATTCATTCTGCTGAATCTATTTATTATTTCGCCAAGTTCTTTATAATATAGTGAGGAAAACGGTTGCCAAACTAAACTCATAACAAACTTTTCTGCCTCCTTGTCGCGCTGCATTCTCGCCAAGGCTCTTGTGTCGGGTGGTATCCAAAGGGATCGTTCTTGCGAGTGAACAACAACCTCCCGAAGTTCACCTGAAACTTTTCAACACATTTATATCATCTGTTGAGTTTATAAATCTACTATAGTTTCGTTTATCTTGAAGGATACTTGCAAATTCTAAGATTGAAATCCCTTTCGAAGAATGCATTTGGAAGAACTATAAATGACACAGAAATGCAGGTGACTATGCAACGTTTGCGACGTACTATATCGTATGATCACATAGAAAGTATTCAACAGCCATATTTTGCAAATTTCAGGTATACTCACGATTGTTAGCTGTCGTGAAATGTGCACTTGAAAAAGTACGATGGCGCTTGTGCCCATTCAGAGGTTATTTTTGTTTGTCATGACATATCAAGTTTTTTCACCATCACGTACTTTTATCTCTTCGAAATTTCCCGTAGATCCGATATCATTCATCCTCCTTTGCATCTGCTGCTGCTCAGCCTCAAAATCCATTTCCAGACAAAATTGAATAAGAATCCATGACTCTTCTAATTTCCTTCGAATCAAACATATTAGATTGAAGTTGTTTTGTGTTGTGTCGCTCTATTCTCCATTTATTTACTTCCGTTCCGGCGTTGTCTGTGTAATAGGCCTATGTCAGTTGCATGCATATATTGAAATGCATATGATGTTGTGGCTGAAGAAGACTAGATCGTTCTGTATAGAAGCAACAATGAGATGTTTATTCGACCATATCCGTACAATATTTTTAGCTCTGTTGCAGAAGCCTCATTGGTCTTTTATCAATAATCTTCTAGTTGGTTATAAATGAAACAATTTTGACAAGTTTCCTAGGAAAGCAAATGTCTGCACCAGGTATGATTTATTCAGAATCGCGGAATAGACTGCATCGGGCCTCCATAATTCCCATAATCGTCATTCCAATAAAATTTCTGGGGAACATGGATTCAGCCGAAGGATTGTTTCTGCAGCATATGCAATAAACAATTCACTCTTCCCGATATCAAAGAATCTGCACCGATTCCAATGGCAATAGATAAAATCGGAAATTCCTCGTTTTTTTTTGACTGCTTCAAAAAAGGCATTCATGAGTGCTCTATCATGGTATGTGAAAAGACAAACCTGTACCCTATT